>VZRN01006112.1:836554-860517 GCA_013397935.1 Dasyornis broadbenti
TAAACTACCAACAAAACCTCCTAGTGCTCTGTTATTTTTACTGTCTGCACTTGCCAATAACCTCAGTCTTTTCTCCTGTTCCATTTCAGTCCAAATTCACAAGAAAACAAGCTGTGGTCATTGCTCGGAGGATGGGACTGTGGAGATAGGAATATTCCTAATATTCACAGGCTATCAGTAGGCAGTTGTGAAGCTGTTACTGCATCATTAAAACTCCCCATATGTTGATATGTTAGGAATTTAGACCATTAATCACTGGAGTTGCTGATAACATTTCACCTTGGGCCTATTCTAACATGAATGTCTTTTGCAGTAAAACAACCCTTTGAATTAGCTTCTCGAATTGTACTGCCACCTTTCCAGAGCAAGCATGTCAATTTTTCTAGCAACTGTACTTACAAGGTCGTAAAAGCAGAGGAGAAGAGGTGCTGTCATTTCAGCTAACACACAATAATACACAACTGCAATAACTTAGTTTCCCTTCTGACTAGGCCAGCGTTGATCTGCTGAGGTGGAATAACCCTTTGTAGCACCAGAATCCTCATAAATGGTAATCAGATGTTTAAAGAGACTCTGTGAAGAGAGAGATAATGGAAGAGAGAAGAATGGGGAAAGTGAAGAAGTCTAGCAGCTGTGATTAAAGTATAATCTTGACTTCTGGCAGGCAAGATATGTACCACGTTCAGATTTTCAAGCCTGTCTGGCAGACTTGATGGTGGAACTGTCTCAGTAGCTGCAGAATGGTGAGGTGCTACATGGAAATCCTGGCATGAGTGGGAAAACCTTCATGTTTTTACTCTTTCAGGAATCTCACAGATGCAAGCTAAGAGTAAATTAAGCTCAAGATGTGAAAGCCTAATTCATGATGTTCCATGTGGAGCAGTGATTTATTCTTTAAAAGCCTTGTTGAATTTGGTACAGTTACTCAGTTTTGCAGATGATTCTTTTACTAGAACTAATGTGCAAGAGAGGGGGTGGGTACGATCTTGTTAGCCAAAGAAGATCAGTCCTGGGGATCAGGAATACATAAACTAAAGCACAATGAAAGAAGAAAAAGGAAGGGTAAAAAAAGAGAGAAATTAATAAGGAAGTACATTTCTATTTTCACCAGTTGTTGTTTTGTATCCTTCCTTTGGTACTTTTTAAAAATTTTCTTAGGTCTTCTCTCTCTGTTTCCTTGGTTTTCTCTTTTTCATTATATGTTCATAGAATGTATGTTGAGTAGAATAATTGAAGCAAAGAAAATGAAAACCAAATGTCACTTATCCTGGAACTATTAAAGACTTCCTTTTGACTCCAAGGTAGCTCCTCCTTGTATTGTTCACTAAATGTAGACAGAAGAGAAATAATCTTCAGGCAAATGGAGCATTTCAACAAGCAAATATATAAGAATCACTGAAAATTTCAAAATATACATTGCTTAGTTTGCAGTGTGTAGTGCCGAACCAAAGTTATTCAAATTAATATCCTTCATAGCAAACAAGGCAGAATCAGAGTTTAATGACATCTAAGAAATTGTCCACCACTCTGTCCTGTCAGAAAAATTCTCTGGAGATATCAAGCTGGGAAACACAGAAAGAAGTAGAAGGAAGGATTGCACCGTAACAATTCCCCACTGAATGCTATCTCTCCATTTCCCCTTCTCTCCTTCATTCTTCATTTCTTCTCAGTGAAACAGCTATGGATGTTTCCCATATCAGAAACAATTAAAATTATATCTTTTTATTTAAATCATATTTCTAGTTTGTAGTAGAGTTTCAGCTGTTAGGTTTGCAGAAGAAGTGATATTGAAACAACTTTTGCTCTCTTTGCAGTTAGATGCAAAGTCTTCCTATGGAAGCCTGTGATTTCTAAAAGTGCTTAGACCTAAAACACACAGGGTTGAATTCAATATGTATTAGATTTAATACAGTTCAAGCCTGCCATCCCAAAATCAAACGAGGAGAATGTATTCAGATCTGTAGTGTACTGAAACCTCAGTTACCAGGGTTAAATATTTCAACAGCTAAACCCAAAATGGTCCCACATCTCTAAATCTCCCACAGTGATCAGAGTATGAAGTGTTTTATTGGTGTTGTGAGGGGTGTTTCCAAATCCATTCCTCTAAACACGTAACCTACCCCTCCACCCTCCATTTTCAGGAGCTATTTCTCCTGGCACAGAACAGATTCTTCTAGCATCATTCCATCATACAGGCATTTATATATCGTTTAACCTCGTAAGCCACTGCGACCTACTCTGATTTTAAAATCTTGCCCCAAATGCTCTTGACAGTGCTGTGGGTTCGAGAGGAAACTGCTGACACAACAGGATTGCAGTTCCCCATCCTCCTGTAGAGGCTTGGCAGGGGTTTGTGGGACTTCAACTGTGTCCTCTCCGCAAAAGAAGAGCTATACTTTCTTGAGGCTGCTCACACTGATCGGGTGGCTACTTCTCTTCTGCAGAAAATGCAGTAGAGTGAATGGAAGCTCTCTGATCACCCTGTCTTATGCGTGGATTTCAAAATACATGTCATAAATTTAAGAATAACACCGGAGTGTTCAAAAAAAATGGTGTGCAAAATGCACAGGTATGTGTAAAGATTCTGAATTCAGCATGAGATTTTGCTGAAATACTTCAGCTGAAAATAGACTTTGCAATATAACAGATGTGCTATACGTGCATTTTCAGCTAAAAAGGGAAGATGCTGGCTATGCTAGTGGCTTTGCTTTGTGGGATGTGCTAGGAAATCCATGATTTCAATCTCCCAGTTGCATAGATAAGTGGAAAGTTTTAAGTAAGACAAATAAAATGAAACCATTTCATTCCATTCTGCATACCAATTTAAAGTACAGTAACTTCAAATAACGGGTTCATAAAAAGACGTTGGTTGTCTCTCATGCAGTTCAAACATATCATTACTATGGAGTTATAAATCTGCAGACAGCAGAGGTTCCTTTTATGAAACAGTCTTTCAGCTGAAAAAGTTATGAACACATCAATACATTTGTTATGAATAATCTCTTTCAGATCTTGGGCAAGTGTGACCTAGCAGTTTTGACAGAAATGGAGCCAAGTGGTGATTTTTAGATTTAAACAATCTTGTAGCTGGTTCAATGAGGTGAATTCTGTAATTGACCTGTTGAGTAGTGAGAGCAATAACAGAAAGAAATAAAGAAAAAAGAATGGTATCGTGTAGATTGGACTAAAAGCTGATTTTTGTATTGGATGGATTTCTAGCATAAAAAACAAGTGGTGGTAGCTTTTCCTATTAAAAAAGCTACAATGAAGTTGCAATAAACTTATTTTCATCCATTTTTGTGCCAAAACTACTGTATACTAGTGGTTAGATTTGTTCCATCTTTAACCTTTAAAATTCATGTTGTTTCCCAAAAGCCTTAAATATGACTGAATAAATTGAGTACAGTTTCTGGAACAAATAGGAATTCAGTACCTCATCTGGCACAGCCCTGAGCACCTGCACCCCTTACTGAAGTCAGGAGCCAAAGGTGCAAACATTTTATGGCAATTAATGACTTATGCATCATTACCAGAGAGATGCTTGACTGTGGAGAGCTTGAACGCTCTACTTTAATCATTTCAAGTTTCTTTGTTGTCTAGTAGCAGCTGTTGTCTCAAACGAGGTTCTCTGCATCACCACAGTGTGCAGAGGAGGTATTAAGTATGCAAGACAGAAATTCAAGAGAACAAATGAGATGTTTGGTGAAGGAAATGCTCTAGATAGAACAAGATACAAGGAGAAGAATGAAACGTAGATGTTTTGGCAAAGCTGAGAGAGAGAAAAACAGTATCTGAAAAAACAAACCACATCATAATAATCAATAACATAGATCTCTTGTTTTGCCTCTTTTGGTTTGAAACTAAATTTTTTCCTATTTTCTGCTGTTTCCTACAGCCTACATTGATAAATCACCAAAGTCTCACGTATTTTTGTAAAAGTCTTTTGACTTTTTCTATTGGCACTCTTTTTAGTGCTGCACAAGTAATTAAACAGTGTTTAGGCCAAAAGGGGTGAATCTGTCCCTCAGAGCTTTGAACACAGGATGTTGGAATCTGAGACTCAAATTTTTCTTGCAATGCTCCTGAAATTATTTCTGCAGACTGGGACAGTTCCAGTAAAGAAATCCACCTGAGAACAGCCAACAATATGAGCTGAAGAAGGCTGCATTTAGGTATCACCTCCAAGTCAGGGATATTTGCAGACATCACTCTGCAGTCAGCAGCCAGCAGTCAGCAGATATTTCCATATAACTATCTTGCATTTCACTTGGATGGATTAAAAAGAGCATTCTTAAAGGCACGTACCCATCTCTGCTGACTTGGAAAAGGATTCACCATTTTCTTTAGTAGTTGCTGCCTGTATAATTTGGGTGTGTTTTTCCAGAAGGCTGACCCATTGATGCCTTGAATCTCCATAGTAACAGACACTGTGCATGCCAGGAATGATCCTATGTCACATCCTTGGTGAGGGAAACATCACTTGGATCTGCTCTTGGATCTGCTGTTATTATCAGGCATCTTTTGTGGTTCTGGCAGCAGACTTATAGGAGCAAGTCCTGTCATATAATCAAGGGGAAGTCCTGTGCTTGACCCTCCTGTGTCACAGAATTGAGGTTGCAGTGAAGCTACGGGTGACTTATGGACTTTTGTAGTTTCCAGTGTGAAGGGGACAATACATCTGCTGAAATGTGATGGCTCTCATACTAAAATGTGCAACACTTTTGAAGAAGTATAACTTTATTTAATATGGAAAATCTGAAAAAAAGAATTAGGACTGTGGGAACATGGTTAGGAGTAAGATTAGAAAACTTGAAAGTTGTATTCACATTCCAACAGAGGTTATACAAGCCTGGAATTTATTGAGTTAAATGCAGTTGCTCCTTCCAGGTTGGAATGCAAGTGACACGCAGGAAATCTATTCCGTGGTAATTCACCACACACTGAGCCTGCAACCTCAAACACATGCTAAGAGGGATGAAAAGGAGGGTGGAGCAAAGCGGAGACACCTTAGCCAGGCTCTGTTGCAGGAATGGGAACTGTGTCTCCAAACAAGACAATGCAGCCAATAAACTGCATAGCAGCTGTCACCCAAGGCAGCGAGGAGGAGATGCCTTGCTGCTGAACCAGCAGCTGTGGTGAAATCGCTCTCCTTGGATGGACTTGGTTCATTATAATCAGACTGCAATACTAACACTCACCTGCAAGGTACAACCACGCCTCACTGGGCATGCACCCCATAATTTATTGACTATGTTTTTGAGGGTGAAGCATGACAATGTTATACCAATCAGTAGTAAAAACATATGTAACCAGAGCCACTCAAGATCCACCTACATGTAAAGACAAAGTATAAAAGTGAGATAGGGATGGGGAGAAATTAGGGAGGACTCCATTGTGACTTCATGTTCAGTTGATTGATTGAGCCTGTCTTCTTCCCCACAGGGACACCTACTGGGTAAGAACCATATTCTGTGTGTGCTAAATGATTATCTTGAACTAGATTTCATTGGTGATTAGAGTTTGTCAGTATATTGCTTTAAATTTTTCTTTGCAGTCAGTCACTAGCACCATCAATCTTCAAACCTTAAACTGTCCCAATTATCTATTATCAGTGAGTTTATCAATAAAGTGTGTTTTAGCATGAGTCCTTCAAAGGCACCAGCTGTTGCTGGCAGTGGAGAACATACCTGACTAAAGGTGGGGAGATGCAGGAGAGGGTCTCTCTTTCCAAGCTGCAATAAAGGCTTCACTCCCATACGCTGTCGCTGCATGTCCCCAGACAAGTCAATCAAACTGCTGTCACCTGCAGAGGGCTGTGCACTGGGGTCCCTGCAATGGGACACTGACAGACTGGCTGGGCACAAGGTTTTCAGCCTTCCTGGGGCACTGACAGACCAACCAAAACCGAAGTGTTCAAGGAAACCCTCCTTTCATGTGAAAAGGACACACAATCATGCAAGTCCTACCAACCATTCTCCAGTGTGAGGAAGGAAGCAATGGGAGCCTTACTGCTCTGCAGACACCAGAGGCTAAACCAAACACTGAGCTGTAGGTAATGATTCATGTCTAAATTCAGTCTTCAAAAGAAGTCTGCCTAAATGAAGGCTGAGTGAAAACTGAGGAAGAAGGCCAGAGCTTGGCTCGTGGTGATATTTATTCATCATTTATTCCAGTGCTCTTTATGCTCTTATTTCCAATGATTGATGACTGTTTGTAGATAACTGTGTATCAAAGGTGTCCTTCTAGACCGAAGGCTTTATTGCCAAGCAGCAGTAAAGACATAGAAGCAATTTATTTACATAAAACCAAAGTAATAATCAGTGGTTCACTGTGTTTATAAAGAGTTATCAATATAGCTTGTGTTCTGCTGTGCTGTGAGAACAGATTTAATTCTGACCAAATGTTATATAATAAAGAAAGGTATGATTATTTAGGCTTGAATTCTATTGATTTTGGGTGGGTGTTTTGGGTAGTTTACAAATTTCTTTTAGACTGTACTAATGAAGGCTGGTATATGATCCCTTATGATCTCTGTGGAACAGAATATTCTCTGAGTTCTTACCATGAATAATCTGAGTTCTCACCATGAATTCAAATTTCACTTGAATCTTTTTGTTTTGGAATTAGTAAAAAATATTTTCCATGAAATTTTTTTTAATGACACTCTTCAGTTAAATAAGTTTAGAGATCTGTGCTATGGCATTTACTGAATGTTATAAATTACATGAATATGATACTTCTATAGAAAGGAAAAAACCTCTTGCCAAAACTGCTAAGCACCTAAAGTTTCAATGTAAAAAAAAAAATATTTCTCTTCCTTTCTGCACAGTAATAATCTCTTACTTTGTCACTGATCATTATTTTGATTGACAATGTAATACAAGCATCGTTTGCTACATAACAGAAAAAATCTTTTATCAGAAAATCAGCCCTAATATTGCAAGACGATTTACAAAAGTGCAAACTTAAAGATAGACCTTTAAACCTCTCTGGCTCCCTTATCGGAGTCAGAGAAAAGGACAAATTATGCAAGGACAAAATTAGTGGGTTTATTCTGTAATTTTGGACTTAAATTTGGACTTAAATTTCCATGGTGCTTTTTATTAAAAGAATAGATGTAATACACATGCCAAAAAATCTGAAGTATCTGTTAATTTTCTTCTCAGGACTTTCAACTCTGGTGGTTTTTAAATTTTTATTTTATGAATAGATCCAGTTGATCTTAGATGGAATTTTACTGGAATAGTGCTTCAACGTTCCTATTGTACACATACTATTCCAACTTTCTATGGTGTCTTTCAGAGGAAAAATAGGAGGGAATGGTAGTTATAATAAAAATTATTAATTTAATATTAAAATCTTAAAATATAGGAAAATATTATATTTTGCTACACAGTTTATGTACGTGTACAAGCTTACTCCTGTTATTAAAAAAAATAAAAAAAAGATTTAATTTTGCTCTTTAAATAAGTCAGAGGAACAGCATGGGTTTTTGGTTCAAAAATTTCATTTTCTGTCTAACTGCTTAAAATTTCCATTAAAGGATCAAGAAGACTTGCAAAATTCAAAATGAGGGAGTCTAAGCATTTTGCTATAATTTAAAAAATATATAGATAGTTTAAAAATCAAATAGCATTTTAACTGCTAGAAATATAGTTGCTATTACATACGCTGTTTAAGTCAATAAAGATGAGTAATATTTTCTTGTTTATAAGTAGGCATGTAGTGCTTTATAGCTATGCATAAGGACTGAATTTTGAATTGTTTCATTTAAGACATAGAAGACAAAGAAAAGGGAAGGTGACAGAAAAATCCTTGCTCTTTCTGAGCAAGCATTGCCCTGATCTGTGATCCAGTCATATGGAATAAGGAATATTTTTTATATTTTCCTGCCTTGCAGGACATATATTAGGGACTGTGGAAACTGTTTCTGTAAAGCTGAGCCAGTGTCCAGATGAACTGAGCTAGTGCTTTAGCAAAAGTAATTTGCCAGTGGTGGTGCAACAGCTTCATATGCTTTAGCAGCAATTAGCTCACATAAAGAGGGGCTAACTTGCTTGAAATGAAAGTCCTTGAATCGTTCTTATAATTTCTCATGTCCTTCCAAGGAAAAGAACTGTTTGCATTAATGACCACTTGTTTTCTGAGGCTATTTTATGAGATTGTCAGCCTAAGGCGGGAAACTGTGAACCATCATTGTTAAAGGGAACTCAGTAAGAAAAAAAAAACCTTTAAAAGCAATTAACACAATTACAAACCCGCACAGAAAATCCATTAGGTTTAAGATTCACATGGCAGGAGACCTCTTTTAACACAAAAATTGTTGACAACAAATGTTAATGTGTTGTTGTCCTAAACATGCGTGTGACCCATAGTGCAAAATTTGTCTCACATTCATAGACCAGCAATAAACAGAGATTGTATAACGTGTCCCATAAAATATTGACTCAGGTTCAGTCCTTTTCTTTCAATGCAGTTTTCTGCTTGCTAATCCAAAAAGCAGAGCCTTCAGAAGATAGCCTCCTGGATCTGGAGAAACAAAATAAATACCGCTTGGTCCCTTCCCTATGGCCCTTGATGAACCAAAACTGGGAAACATAAGTGATATATGTGACTCAGAACTTTTGAACATACTGAAATTCTGCCTACTCCCAGAAAAAAGAAATGCATCTCTTGAAATATGGCACAATACAACACCAAGTGACAGGGGCAAATATGATTGTCTCTTATAAACTACTGACTGCCTTATTAACTCTGGGTTTAAAAGTGCACCTGCACAAGGAAACTCATTACTACCCAGACATATATGGAGCAAGCAAAGGAAGCATTATTATCCCAGGGGTCACTGGGAATAGCAGCAAATAGGATTATTGCTCAGTGCAGAGTAAGCTGGAGGCTAGATAAATGTAATTTCAATAAAAATTGATTTGTGTAGAATTGATTTAATAATGTTTAAAAGGGCATCCACTGTGTTAGTCTCTGTGGCCAACCCGTGTTCTTACTATGATATCAGTCTTTTGTTTCCTTCCCCGAGTACAGCATGTTAAGGCATCTGGGGATATTGGGACCCTGGGAGAACCACAACCAACTCCTCCCTTGCTGGACACTTCAGAGGCTGCTGTGATTGCCCTCAAACTGTTTCTCTGCATCCCTGCATCCCTATTGTCAGGGGCAGAAGCTGTGTCCTTGCCTGGGAGCTGGCAACCCATGACCCTGATACTGACACCTGTGACTCTCAATACCCCCTGAAGTCTATGAACCCCTCGATTCCAAATTTTGGATTGTATGGGTTAACTTTTCAAAAGCAAATATTAAACACAAAGTGTGCGCTGTGATCCCAGTTATGCTTTATTTGTATAATGCATGGCAAAACCCATCCAGGGAAATGTAACAGTGCTCTATAGGTAAGCAGCAGAATTTCTTTAAAGATAATTTTGAACAAGATTGCCAATAGACAATGCATATATGTTACCGAAGTGTCTGATTTCCTTCAGATTGTGGGAATGATCTGAAAACCCGTATGTGAAAGAAGAGATGTTCCATCATATTTCTTTGTCTGGCACACAGAATGAGCAATCTTGGAAGTGCTCCATGATTAACTAGGCTATGTACTGAAGTTAATGGATTCAATGAGCATGACAATTTCATATTTATTTGAGTACATTCAATGAACAAGTTAATTCTTAACTAATTTGTCTGCTATCTAATATCTGGCAATCTCCTGAGCAAGCTACTTTAGTGGATTTAATACATTTGTAAAATGGATCGATCATTGATCGGGCATAGAAATTTGAATGCATTTATAATGACATGTGGCCATCAAAGATGGCCTACTCACTAATTCTGTGGTAATGTCTGCTAAATCTATAGAGCTTGTCAATTTTCAGCAAGTTACTCTGTGTTCTTTTGGGTTTGTGTTTGATGATGATTAATCCCACAGCAAAAGAGTAGTGTCAGCTTTTGACAGTTATTGAACACATGGGAAACAAAACATGTTAATTAAGTAAAATGCTCACGTCCCAAAACATACTTTATTTCACCCATAAGAAAAGAGTGAAATTATTAATTATACTAGGGTGAAATATTAAAATTATACTACAGCCAGAGGAAGAGGATTTACAGCACCTTTATTTTTATTTTGGACTAATGTTAGTTGTTTCAATTTTGTCTGGGAGCAAGGTACATTTTCTTTCTAGCAGCTGGTACAGTGCGGTGGTGTTTGGCTGTGGTGTGAGCATAACATTGATAACACATGGCTGCTTTGGTTATTGCTGAGCAGTGCTTACTCCAAGTCAAGGACTTCTCAGTGTCCCATGCACTGCTGGTAAGGGGCTGCATAAAAAGCTGTGCAGGAGCATGGCCAAGACAGCTGACCCAAGCTGGCCCAAGGAGTATTCCATAGCACAGGAGGTCATGCCCAGCATACAAGCTGGGAAAGCTACACATCACTGGGGCTGATCGTGGGCTGGTCTGGATCTCTGTTAGCAGGTGGTGAGCAATTTTATTGTGCATCACTTGTGTTTCTTGTGTTCTGTTACTCTCTCTCCCTCTCCTTATCATTACTATTATTATTACTATTATCATATTTTGTTTCAATATTAAATGTTCTTATGCCAGCTCATGAGGTTTACCTTTCCCTTTCGACTCTCCTCCCTGCCTTGGGGTTGGCAGGCAGGGGAAGTGAGCAAGCAGCTGCACTGGATTTAGTTGCCATCTGGGGTTAAACCACGACATCAGTCCACAGCAATTTAAAGTGTCCTAAAAATTAAAAGCCAATTCCTTTAAGAAGCTGATTTTCATGATACCTTGTAGAGTGTTTGCTTTGGGTAGTAAAATTAGATAGGGCAAAGCAGCTTCTATTTTCTAAGATTAGGCTCAGATGAGCCTGAGAGGCCACCCTTGAGTAATGTTACAGGCAGGTGACACCTGAGCCTGAGAATGTTCCCTTAGGAGCAGCCATGAACTAGACTTTACAAAGTTAGGATGGGAGCTGATATTACAGGGTAGCACACGCTACACTTGATCCAACATCCCTCTGCAGACTTTGAGGCACTAAATCAGAAAGAAAAATTAAAGGTTTAGATTCTTTTCTTTATGCATGTGGCAAAACCCCTTTCTCTATGCTTTGAAAAAGACAGTAGAACTCCCCTCTGTGTAAATAGAACTCTCAGCTGAAATAGACTGTGATTATTTGTTTATGTCTGAGATTTGATTGCAATTGTGGATCCTGAAAATAGAAAGAAACAAGTGAACAAATGCAGTCTGGAGGAGCATCTAATCAAGGGGCAATCAGTCACTGACTATAGGGTATTTCTTTATGATTCTAACTGCTGAGTCTTATTGTAAATGCCACCTGTTGAGTAAAAATATAAAAATAAAGATAAAAATAAATATAATTAATAAAGATATATAAATTGAAAACCGGACTACCCCTGGTTAGACAGTGTGGCCTGAATTCTGCACTGTCTTTTGCCATTTTAAATGAAATATGATTTACATCTGTAAAAACAGAAGAGGAATCAAACATTTTCAGTGTGCATACTGAAGAATCCCCTTTAGCCATACAGTTTATTTTTGAAGCTGAAGAAATTTTCTGACTCAAACATTTGTCCTTAATAGGAGTTTCTCACAGGGTGAGCTAAAATGCTCTATTTATTTTAACGAGCCTTTTCCCATAATTGAATAAATCCTTCACTATATGAAAGTTTTTAACTGTTCAACATGGTAAGTATTAAAGACACATTGTCATTTTCCATTGTTTTATTTTTATGCAAGAAGAATGACCCAGTACATGGATCTGTTAATCACTTACCTCCTTGGGTGCTAACAGAATGCCCTGTTGTACTGATACTATTGCTCTTTTGCAATTTAATTAAGTTTATCTGAGTTGGTTGTATTTTAGTTTTTTTTTCCCACTTTTGTTTGTACATCACCTTATGACCAAGGACCAGATTCTAACCTTGTTCATTGCCCTTTTGCACTGCAAGAGTTGCATTAAGAGGCTGCAAAGAAACAGTTAAAAAGCAAGTGATGATTCTTTTATCACAAGGAAATCTTATTTTGCTCTGAGACCATGTGGATTAACCAGTGCTAACTTGTTCAGTTGACTTCAATCTGTGTAGGTTAGAGATGGAGGGCCAGAGAATGTAACGTTTCAATTATATACTGTCTTTCCCTCATTTAATTTATCAATAGTAACCTCTTTTTTTTCCGTTTGGATGTATTCAGAGTGAAATTTACAACCAGAAAAGGAAAGGCACAATAATATTAAATAAATGGTTTCCCATATTTCTTAGTTAAGAAATGTAAAATTACTTGTAATTTTGAAAAGAAATCAGGCCTTCTGAAAAACTAGTGGGGACATGCCAATTAAGGTTTCGAGTCAGTGATTGTCTGAGTTGATTAACAGCGCCCCAAACCCACCGTAAAGGTAAATATTCCGACATTTGTAATTGCTGAAATAATGCATAGGTCATTCTGACATCAATGTTAATGATAAGTTAGCAAAACATTGCCATCTATCATCTTCCTGCCATGGGATGGTCTGACTTCATATATCCTCAGCTGGAGCAATAACTGAATACAAGAACTCGGGTAAATCAGTCCCTGGCTTGTTTAAGTATGTGCACCATACTCTAAAGCAAATAGCAGGCGTTTCGCTGAGATTATAGGGAAGAGAAATTTGTGTGTGCCTTATGGCTGATGGCTTCATTCCTGCTCCCAGAGGATGTATAAGTACAGCATCTTATCTGACATAAATTCAATTAGGGGTAGGTCTGCCGCAGAAGAATAACTCCTGAGTGTGTACTAATTGACTGAACAGGAACCAGAGCATATAATGGGGCTTTTCCACTCCCGAACCTGGCATACACTAAGGGAATGCCAGACAGGAGAAAGGGGACTTTATGAATTCCAGAGCTCAGATACCTATGGATAAGTAATAAAATATTAGATAGCATTTTTTGTTATGGAATGACTGTAAGGATTATATCCATGCAAGGAGAAAGTGATATTGACAGGACTATTAGAACTAGGCATGTACTTATGTGGCTTGCAGACTTTTCCCATCAACATGATCAATTCAGTGAAGGAGATTGAATTTCTCATCTTCTTGACTTTGCACGATTCTAGATCTGCTGTGTACACAAAGTGTCAGTTCTCATTAGTCTGATGTTGCTTCCAGATAAGTACTTTGTGTGGCGTGTAACAGACAAGAGACTCTCTATAAATTATTGGAGTTAGCAAACAATGTAGATTTTTAATAAAGAACCACAACCCAAAGTAATTGCACAATCCCTTTTTCCCCCTTGCAAACAATAAAAAATTCCTCCTATACTATTACTACTATATACTTCTATATATTTTTTTCTATAATGCAGACAATACTGGAGCTTCACTAAAATTGTTTTTAATGCTGATGCTTGCATTGAAATTGAGCATGATGCAAGTGTTCAAAATATCATTTTAATATTTGACTCACGTTTAAAACATGAAAAATGTCATGTTTTCTAGCAGTGGTACTGTAGAAACATGTATTAATACTTCTCCAGAAATAATTCCAAGTTAGGCAAAGCCTACAGGATACTTGTGCAAGGCAATTATTGCAGCAGCTCTCTGTTATCAGGGAGTGAAACCTGACTAGCACAGAATATGGAGATTAATTTAGACACAAGGTAACTTGCATTCAAATATTTTTGTGTTCAAGAGAAACAACATGGAATGGCTCTAATTGATTTCTGTGACTATATAAATGATATGAAGTTCTCAGATATAGAGAATTTGCATGGATCTAGAGTGCCATTTCTCTCTTTTTCTATCCATTCTTTAATAATACAGTCATATCAACAACACTGAAATTTTTATTGCTGAAAATTCCACAATTGGGTTAGAATTTATCAAGACGTCACAATCTTCATGTGACAAAGAGGACTGAATGTAAAGATTTTATTGCAAATGCATCCACCCTCTGGAAAAATGAATATGGAAAGCCTATTAACGTGTACTTCAGTTCCCATAAGCTGTTCTGCAGTATAACGTGAGATGTCAGAATAAAGCATCGTGAAAGGCAGTGAATACCTGGGGGAAATATTGAGGCAGAATTGAGACACTAGTCTAGCAGGAGCTTGCAGAAACTCACCCTTGGAGACCTGTTTTTCTTTTTAAAAATTAGATTCCATTTTCCTGCCACTCCCTCCAGGAACTTTTGAAGCAGGAGTTACCTAGCTGCTTTCTCTGAGCTTGAACTTTTTTCTCAGCAGCAGCAATACCAATATACTTCACAGAAACTATCAACTTCATTTTTTTTCTTCAGCCTTGATGCTCACAATCTGTTTCCACTACTACTCCCCAATATTTGCTTTTAATTATTTATATATTTTATCCAGAGCTTCTGGACACCCTAATTCACATTTTGTTCTCTCTCTCTGTTACCAGCAGCTGTGTTCTACAACATCTTCTGTGTCATAAGAATTCAGACTGGTTCACTTAGACCAGCACAGAAAATAAATCTTGTTTTCTCTTTCAGGAAAAAAACACCTAAACCCAAAACAAAACCAAATAAACAAACAAACAAAAAACAAAAAGACCCCAAACAAACAAACAAAAAAACCCCAAAAAACCCAACAAAAAACAAACAAAAAAATCCCCAAAACCCAACAAAATAAATCACAACCTTTTTTATTTTTTTAAATACAAAACTAGCTTTAAATGGAGGATGTTTTATTTTACCTAGTAGATGAGTGCCATCAAAACACTTGTGTTTATCTAAACATATGCATATAGCTCTTTTGAAGGATAGATGGAATTCAGAAGTCATGCACTGGGTAAAAGTCAGGAGTAATGCAAACAGAGTGTCTCACAGACAACCCCAATTTATTTACTTGGAAGATGAGATACTAAAAATAGTGGAAACAATCCAGAGAGTTCAGTAGGATTTTTCATATACTCTTGTTTCTTTGAGCCAGCATGAGACAGTGGATGTCCCATTTTTATTTCCCACAAAAAAAGTGGTTTTTTGGATGGCTTTATTCTACTGATTTGGGAGTATAGTGTCTTCATAAATACATGGAGCCACGCAGACCTGCAATTAACATAGCTAAACTGTCTTTGAGCTGAAGTAGCCCACACAGAGCCTATACTTTGACATAGTTTATCTATGAACTCGTCAGTGCAACCACAACTAACAGAATTAGCTCAGATCTGTGTCTACTACCTTACTCTCCCCCTCAGACATCCTGTACTTAAATCAGGGTTGGCTCACATAATAAACAGTTAGGAGAAAGCATAATTTATTGAAAGAGATGCCTTAGCTTACTCACCTCCTTTCAACTACTCTGTGTGAGAGTTATATTGTGTTACTTTGCCTTCACATTACGAAGAGCAGAGTCCGAAACACTGAGGGAATTCTAGTGAATATTATGTGATCTATCTTACAGCACCTTACATATCACTTCTGAATCTGGCTCGCAGGTCCACTGGCTGAGAAGAGCGAAAAAGACATCCACAGCAGCCAGCGAATGAAACAATAGTTTAACATCAGGGGAAAATATCAAGGCAGACAGTGCTGCAATATGAATAATTATAGAACAGTAACTTGATAGGGAACAGAAAAAACAGCTTCAGACTTAAGTGAGATAGCAGATATGTAAGTATGGAATGTAGTTAAGGTTGATCTTTAGTCCCTAACTTTAAGGTAAGGGCATATTAAATTATCACTGTTAGGAATGACTCGTTTGGAGAAAGTTTATTTACAGCACTCATTTCTCTTTTTCTCTAAAAGCAGGGTGCATGGAGGTGTAGCTGGCGAAGCTCCCCCAAAGGCGGCTGAAGCTCCCAGGCTTTGCACCAGGCCAGCCTGGAGAGCCACAGACTCAACACTCAGCCACTGGGGCCAGGACCAGCTTTAGAGGGTTCACACTCTTCTGATGACTGTCAGACTGTTTGGTTTGCACGACTATTTGGGATACTCAAAAAACAACGTGGCATGAAGTCCTAAAATCATCACTTCCATTCTTTATTGCAGCTCAAAAAATTGTGTATGAATGAAAAAATGTATACTGGAAAAATATTCCATGTCACTTAAAACGTTCAGTGATCTTCAGAGGGTCATGAGAATGTAGCACAATAGACATCCCACTAAATAATTCAGCTCTGTACATCAGTAAACAGAAATGCACTTTATGATGGTAAAACAGTTTAATTAATATAATATTTTTTCAATGAAAGTAATATAATTCTACGGAAATTTAATTAAAAATTCTGCTTGAAGTTTTTTTTTTTTTTTTAATTACAATACCTGAAATAGGTAACTTACCAGTTGTTTGTGATTGAAAAAATAATTTTCTGAAAATCTGATTCTCCATTCAACTCAACATTTTTATATAAACAGTGAAAAAAATAGGTTTTGAAACCATGCATCTACATAATAATTTGTATGTCAGGGTTTCCATACTTACCTGGAGTGTTCAAATCTAAAGTTTAAGGAAAAATATTAATTACCAGGAAATCTAATAAATGTACTACAAATATTCATTCTAGGTTAATGGTACTAGGCTTGACTTTTAGCAAAGCCAAAGAAACAGACTCTCAGGAAATATGTTACTTGACACTTCTGGCTAAATTTATCAAACTAATGAATGCAGGTTGCTAGGAAATTATAGCAGAGTAATAAAATAAAGCTGCTTGCTGCCAAAACTTTCTTGAAAGTTACTGCTGGAATACATAACTATAAGAAACTCAGCTCTTATCTACTAAAGCTTTAAAAAAATCTGACAGTTACACTGCAAATACTTGCCAGCTCAAATTGTCATTGCAAATTAGAGATGGAATACAAGCAGCAGCTGGACGGCAGTTGGCCAGGAGGGTTCACACCTACTGAGTTATTGTGTTGCTGTGGTTTGTTTCATACAGTCGTTCAATCACATTGCATTGCCTTGTTTTATCTAAAAATGTAAGTAATTGCGGAGTTTTTATGTTTTTCCTTTTGTACTTCTGCTTTTAAAACTCTGTATTGTTTTTGGTAGTCTGTTTTTCTCCTGCTCACAGCTGCCAGAATTATTTGCAATATTTTCTGGTAATCCCTGAAATTTAGAAGTAAAGCATCTGTAAAAGAAGCTTCACAATTACTTCAAATAACTGAATAATATAGAGAGTCATAAATATTATTTAACTCTTGGCGATTTCATGTGTATGTCAGTCCAGGATTAATGAGAGAGATTATATTTAGATTTACTTTATTATTGTGTCTTTTTATTTTAAAATTTTCCCCACCTATTTCTACTCCAACTTTTTTGTTCTTTACTGGTTGATTCTTTGATATCTATTCACAAGCCCAACATTCATCCTCAAAACCCATAATATGTATTGAAATTGCTAAAACTGAGATGATGAATTTTAAAGAAAAGCGTGTATCTCTACCAAAATTTTAGGTAGAGAAATTTGAATGAGTAATCGAACAACCTAAGGTAAGTATTTGGAGGTTCAGTTGGTGTGGAATATGTGACAACTACAAATCGTCAGAGGAGTGTACTTTGTCCAGGCTGTAGTGGAGGGATTATCAAGACAATGGCAAAGGAATATCCCTCACATCGTTTTAATACACTTGCTGAAGGTTGGATCCATACTCCTGCTCTACAGCATGGATTTGTCAAACTTTTTAAGAAATATCGCACAACAGAAAGCAGGCCAGCCTAAATGATTGGTATCTGAAATAGTTTAAGGTCAGCTAGATATTAACATTAACATAAACTCTAAATAGAAAGAGTGCTAGCCATACCATTAGAGTTTCCAAAACCAAAAAGACAGGGAAATTGGACTAGCCACTCACTTTTAGGTGTTATTCATTCAATTTGTAAGGCAATCTAACAATTGTTCACAGCGTGCATGGTGCTTATTCTGAGTCAAACACCTTTTGCCTGTTCGTGTACCTGGGTCATCACTATACGGTAGGAATTGTCCCTTTGAAGATAGGGTGTGAAAGAAGTGAAAAACCTCAGATTGCTGTTTTGGTGCACAGCAGCAGGTGAGCTGGGAGGTACAATGCAACTGTCGTGCTCCTGAGCAGAGTTACCACGAAAAGACTCCGCTGTGTGAGTGTGCTGATCCGAGCACATCGGTTTCTCTTGCAAATGTAAAAAGTCAGAACATATACTTTGAAATGTGTTAGAATATCATTAGCAACAATTTCTTCATAATAGGGAAGACATAATAGTAATAGTGGTAATAATAATAATAATAATAATAACAATAACAATAATAATAAAACTACTACTAGTAGTAATAATAATAATAACAATAACAACAACAACAATAATAATCTCCTAAAAGAAAAGCTTTTATTTATTTTAGACATCCCATGGTAGAGAACCTGGTCTCTGTGTTCATCTGTGACTTGCAGTGCCTTTGGACGATTAGGCTCTTTGTAGCTTGGCCATGCTCCCAAGAGATCAGTGGTGAAACCTTCAGTGATTTCAAAGGAGGAGATCAACACTTTTAAGTATTCACTCAGACTTTCTTTGAATTGAGTTCTCAGATTGCTGTAGGCATATTGCTTTAATATTTAGAATATAAATCACTTTGGAGTGTTATACATAGTAATGAAAAGTAACAGAGGAAAGTCAATCACTTGCATGTATTTACTTCCATCCACGGTAAAAACATAGAAGGGTTTTCAGTGTTAAAACAGTTAATTTTAAAATGTAGAGGAAAGCAAACTTTTACACAGGGCGTTACTATGTGGAGCTCATTAACACAAGACTGGTATGCAGCCTAGTGATTTAAAAAACATATTTCAACATCACAAAAATGAGAAAAGCTTTCTCCCAGTAAATCTAGTATGAAATTTTAAGGGCTATCGATCGTTTCAGAACACAACTTATTCAATGATTAGGGTCAGGAAGAAATGTTTCCTTTCCTTTCCTCTGGAAGTGTAACATTTCTGATGAGGACCACACTGAATGATTCAAGGCAATTTTAAAATTTTACAGTCAAGCCACTTTTTGTAACATCTAGGAAAAGATATGTTGAAAAACTTTAAACAGTAGTTTACAGTAGTTCCAGGTAGTATGTTTTCTTTTGTTAAAAGCATGATAGACAGATGGCTAGAATATTCTATGAACTGATAAAACAGCAGCAATCAGAAAATTAATCTGGACTATGCAAGTGTAAATAAACTTTCATTCTTTTATTTAACATCTTGGAGAAACTTCATTTTCCCTACTTATCCCTGGCTATTTATTCACTGTGTATCATGTCCAAACACGGGAGAAAGCTTAAGTATTGAGATTGCTTGCATTTGAAATATATGGTTGTGATATATGAGTGTGAATTTGCATTTGAACACCTGTTTGCAGCTGTTGAGGTATCCTACTGACTGCACTACATTTGGTAGCTTTCCAGAAATCAATAAATAAAATTTCAAGACTCAGTCTCATCTTTTCTCTTGGGTCAGGATGGATTGCCATATTTCATTTGTTGTCGTCATATTTCATTTCTTGTTGTGTATGGGACTTCTACAACCATTTTCAATTCCTATTTTTCATCTAAAAATCTCTATCAGAAGTTTTTCTTTCTTTGATGCACTTATTTTACTTCACAACTTCCTGGTGCTTCCTTGTTTGTATAATGTTGAGAACCACTGATTTATTCTGAGTTTCAAGTATGGCAGCAAGCTAATTGAGTTTTCTTTACTTCCCAGAAGCTGAAGATGGTTCTGTGAATATTTTTTTTTGCAAGCCATATAACATTTCAGCATCTAGTAATACTCAGGGGCAGAAAAGAGAGAGAAAGAGGAAGAGAATTCATTTCCTCATGCATCTTCAAATATAATTTTTGAGTTTTTTTTGTGATGACTGATTATATTTTGAGGGTCTTTATTTTAATGCAGTTTAGGTAAAATCTTCTAATTGCATGAGTTAGTTAAGAGCCAAGTCTGTTACTACTTTTCTCGGATCAGCTTTTCTTTTTTTCTTAATAATTAATTTTTGTTAAACTCACCGGAATAATTTTGGTTTGGAGTGCGTTAGGAAATGGATAGGATCTAATTTAATACTTCCGTTTTTTACTGACAAAAATTTAATAGCTGCAAGTGAATAATGATTTATTAGATTTGAGACAGAAAGTTTATGCCTGTGTCTGGTTCTACCTTTCTGTATGAAGTTTAAATGCTGGTTATTTTAATCAAATTCAGTGAGTATTCTGCATACCAAGTTACTTTCATTCACTTTTAGTGCACAGCAGCAGAGGTACGACAGTTGTTTCTCTATAACGGTGATGAAGGTTGCCAAGACGACCCAAACACTGTAAGCTGGAAAATGGTTTTAAACTGAAAAGGGAGTAGGTTTAGATTAGCTACAGCAAAGAAATTCTTCACTGTGAGAATGGGGAGCCACCGGAAAACGTTGCCCAGAGGAGTTGTGGATGCCCTATCCCCGGGAGTGTTCAAGGCCACTTGGGATGGAGCTTTGAGCAACCTGGTCTGGTGGAAGGTGTGCCTGTCCATGGTGAAGAGGGAGCGGGAACTGGAGCAATTTTAAGGTCCTTTTCAAACCAAACCATGGTTGTAAATGAGGAGTAGATATCATAGTTTAATACAGTAAGGCAGTGTATATAAAAGTTCAACTCTTGGCAAATCTCTTATTAAAATAAATTTCACCCATCCTACCAGAATTTATATTTTCAACACTCTGTGTAGAATAGGCTTTTTGAAAGGGAAATATTGACTGGATGCTCAGATCAGAGGCAGTTCCAATACTACAGAGGTTGCTCGTATGCAACAATTCATCCATTAAAGGAGTAAAATACCTTTATGTGAATATCTTCCTGACTTATATTTGTTTTGTTTGTGTAAACCAAGTTTAACAAAATGGTTTTCTAAATGAAGTTTCTTCATTCCGGTTAGACTGCCGTGCATTTATAGCTGCTCTTAACTAGATTTCGGGCTTCATTTTATGAGATATTTAGGATTTTATAGCATGAGAGAAAACAAATTCAAGGACAGAAAATTAGACTTTCAGAGAGTTTTAGAGCTGATAGAGTTTTTAAAGTGATAAGTTCAAGACTTACCAAAGCAGAAATGTAGCAGTTTTGTTGGAGTAGCTGTCAAATGGAATGACACATGATGGAAATGGAGGTATTTAAAAGAAATCTGATCAGTGGATTTAATTGCTTAAGACTGTGAAATTTGACTTCATATTATAGATATTATTATTGAAGGGTTTTCTGGCAAGCCCCAAAATAGTTTTTTGAAAGTTATTTTCCGCAAGCTTTATGTTATCACTTTCCTGCGATTCTGTGATCTTTGATTTATCTATATGAAACCATTTAGTGTCCAATTTGAAACTGATTATCCTTAAATCAATACACAAATATACATGTTTTTTATAAAAACATATTTGCACTAAATGTTTTCTTCTATGAATGTGGTTTTCAGGTTTTAACTTTCTGTAACCCTTCATGACAGCTATAAGCATTTTAAAATGAATTCTATCTAGTCATTCTCCTCCTTCTGAGGAACAGCAGATATCAGTTTTTCCTAGCATTGGAGAAAAATTTTATAACAAGATTATGAGTAAATTTAGAGTTTTTCCTCTTCTGGTTCCATACACCCACCAGTGCTGGAACAGATGCCATCACAAATAGTACATATATAAATAAAAATCACTTGTCTGTTGGAATCAAAGATTATTCCAATTCTATTGTTAAAAAAAGAAAAAAAAAATATTGTCTTTAAAAAACCACCCCCAAACTTCTTTCCACGGTTTTCTTTTTTAACAAAAAGGTTTTTAATGAGAAGTTTTGATGAGGGAAAAGAATAAAAACCATATGCTATATGAAAAAATGTTTTTGTAAATAAATGTTTCTCCTCAAAATTTATTCCATTTTATATGGTGATCCTTTTTAAAGAGCTACTGTATCTATTTCTCACTTCATTCAGGCTGATAGGACTATATAATGAAGTTTTAGATTACTGATCTGAAAGAAATGGACACTTCTTCTGCATGAAAGCATTCAAGAAGGATTATAGATGTTATTGCCTAGAATATTAAATCCATGTCCTTTGACAATCTAATCATTATTTTGTTACTTTTGGAGTATTCTAAATCACATTAAAATCCAACTGATATGAATTAATTTAGAGATATTGCATTTTTATTTGAGATGTAAAAGAAACATAAAAGCATAGGCAGGAGTATAGGAACACAGCAATACATGGGGTTACTTGTTTGTACTTATGTCTGTAGGACTTGGGGGGAAAATATCCTTCCAGTTCAATCAATCAAACCTGCTTTTGAGTTTGTAAGAGTAAATGGCTAAATAAGATCACTAATAGTAGAAAGACGGAAAAAATTTTGGAAGGATCACTGCAAGGTCACCTCAAGCACTCCTTTGATACAACACAGGATTCTTTATGTTTATATGATTTCGAGTGCATATTTACCTAATTCTTTTTTTAAACTCTCAATGATATATACTTCAGAGACAGTCAGCCAACTATTGTCCTGCTTTGCTTTTCTTACTTTTAGGTTTTAAGACAACCTTTTTAAAAGTTCAATCTCACCCCTTTTATTTTTTTTTCGTTTGCAGTTAAACCTGTTACTCCTTTTAGTACATGATAAAGAGAGAAAACACTCTTTCAAGGCAATTTTTTAACTGTAAATGTCTGGTGTTTAGGATAAGTACTTCTTTTTACTTATTTCATTGGACAATATTTGATCTTTTTTATTGTGGCTATTGTTGTTTGTTTGTTTTTTTTTCCCTCTGGACTGCATTTTAGCACATGGCATGTGAAAGTTCACTGTTCAGAAATGGATGAAATACTCCAGCTGAGGACCTACACTGGGGAATGGGGGAAAACTTCATGACTTTTCCAGGGAAAGTTCCTTTTTCTGTCTATGAGAAGACATAGTGGCATTGAAGCCATGAACATTATTTTGATTTGCCTCACTAAAGGTCTGGTAATTAATCAATACAAATGATTTAAAACATCTCCTAAGGAAACTTAATGGTTTAGCCACATGTTTGACCACGAGTTTCTTTCAGTTGTGTCATTTATGAATCTTAATTTATACACTAACATATTGAATGGTAATGACAGGGCAATTTCCCAATGGCTGTTGCATGCAACAAGCAGAAACATTATTTATGAGCAATCTGTAATCTCTAAGCAATATATTGACAATGTAAATCATTAAATAAAGGTAGATTGGAAACCTTTAGCTCTAAATGAATAGGGAGAAAAGAAAGAGGGGGAAATCTGGTGTGTGTGTTTAATTTGTGTAAATAATTCATTAAAATACTCTATTTACGGGTAAGGACAGTGTTCAGATGGAATTTCTAGCCATTCTTTGCTGCCATATATAACTGAAAAGAAAAAAGAATCCTTTAAAATAATGCACCTATTGGCTTCTTTAAAGACAACTTGACCAAATACCACGAAGAACAACCTGTGTTTGGCTGAACTATGGGACAACTCATCTAATCAGTTTCTTCCATGTCTGTTTTTCAATAAAACCATTCTCACATTCAATCGTTCCACTTACTGTCAATAAACCTAATCACTAAACAAACATACACATTTCCAGCCAATTTTCCAATAGCTAGTGATAGAAGGGTATATCCTGAAAAGTGCTGTGCTCTCCCACGACTTTGAATCACATCATTAATTGCACAGAGAGTTTTTTGGTGCTTGTTAACTTTTAGAAATTTAACCATGGATTTCCTGAGAAAAACATGCAGATTTCTAATGGTTAATCTGGTTGGCTAAAGTTAGAAAAAGCTAGTATAGCAGTCAGCTGGATGAATTAATAACACAAAGATAAGGGTCTCTAACATAGAATTCCTTTTGTCATCTACCAAAGATGAGATGTTTGCACTGTATTTTCACTTAAAAAAACAGAATTAAGATTAACACTTAACTAAGTAGGATTTGACTGCTTTACATAGATGGGATAAAAGTGTTTTTTTTT
>VZRN01006112.1:860554-882080 GCA_013397935.1 Dasyornis broadbenti
TTTTTTTTTTTTTTAAATCATCTGTCTCTTAACATCTATTTCTATGTGTGGATATCCAGCATTCTGAGATAGGAATGCATGGCAAAGCCACATAAGAGGTAAAGAAGGAGGAAAGGAGCAAATGCTTCATAGAGTAATTTGGAAATCTCATTTCTAACTTTCTTTTGGTATACAGCTTGCCAGACTGTTGCAGACCAGAAATAGCTTGTGCCTCTAAAATCAATATTGCATTGGGTGCAGTACACATTAAGCGTGATTGTGAATTGATTTCCTGGGTTGTTTTGTCTCGCATTACCAGGACAGCAGACCCTACTTGTTATAGTAGCTAGGTGAATGAATTAATATGCAAGCTTGTGACAGGTTTTCAGATAATCAGAGATTTATTGAAGGCAAAGGAGATAATTCTGATCACAGTGTTGAGTATATTATGGCATTTCAGAAAACGTGGCTGTTGTTTTTGCAACATTCATTACACTTTTTGCCATCACTTCTGTGGAGACTCTGTTAAATTAGTTTTCAAACAAGTTCTCAGCCTGTACTTACACTGAGTCTAATACCCAGGCCTCAGTCGCTGGCTTTTACATTGCAAGGCTGTAACTTCAGTGCTAACTCCACAACAAGTGTTAGGCTGCGGCCAAGCTAATACAGCCAGCACTGCCTTTGTTGTGCTGATCCTAACAGGAACAGAGGAAAAGAAGAGAGCCTTGGAGCTCACTGAAGTTCTCTCCTTTCTACTTCTGAAAACATCACTTCTCTGCATGACTGCTGCCACTTCAGTATCTCATAAGCCTAAAGAGTTATCATCTCTGAGAAAGGGAGTAATTATTTATCTGGTTATTTACCGCCAAAAATTCGCTCTTGTGAATGCTCTTTATTTGCATAATTTTTATTCCCTATTTCCAGCTGTGATCTTTTGGTCTTCTTCTGGCTCGCTGATTTTGGAATTAGCTTCTTTTTTCAGTCATCATTACCATTTTCTTAAACAGCTCATGTCTGTAACACTAATACCTAATCTCTTAAAAAGTCTACAATATAATTTTTCAATAGTCACATTATTTTTCTGGGGGCCTTAACCTGCATAAAATCTTGTGCAGTGGAAATATCTGCTATCAAATCAAAGCATTCCTGTTGTTTTTGAAGGAATGATACTAAACTTGTATATCAATTTGTCGCCTTGTTTCCTCTATAATTTAGTTCTTGTTTCTTGTATCTTGGAAGATCTTATGTAGGATACATACTTCTGCATATGGAAATATCACATTTTTCAAGCACTGAACCCACTATAAAAGTATTTTTGATGCAAGTAAGATTTGGTCCATAATCTTGCAGGGGATTTTCCCTCTCCCATAAACTGGTTAGAGGTGATTGTGGTTTGAAAAATAAGTCAAAATTGCAAAAGTGCAACTTTCATGTATTTTGTAATTGCTAGCATCAATTTCCACTTTTTTATTGATTAATTTGACAGTGTGTCCCAATCATACTGGATATGGATGCAGAGATCCAGTACAGCTGAAGTGCAAAGCCTCCAACTGTGAAGAATAATGTGAAAAAGGTTTCAGAGTGTTCTTTGTCCTTTGGTCCTTAGTGTGCATTAAATGACTTGCAAACGCTGTGTCTTCAAGATCCGGTGAATGGCAAACATATGCATTCAGAAAAGGTACAAAATAATAATCTTTACAACTATAGCTTTCATTAAATTAAAAAAAAAAAAAGTACTGTAAAGGGAAAGTTGGTATTTCAAACAATGAAGGTCACATAGGTGTTTTTTTCAGGACACAGCTGGACTGATACACAGAAGGCTGCTTTAATTATAAAGAAGCAGACTCTTCACATTAAATGGTGTATGACCAAACAAGCTGCCTTCATTTGACTTTCCAGACAGCTGGAGTTGAATTCAGAGACAGCTAATTGCCGTGGGGACTTTTCTCTGGCAAGTAGCCCATTGGTACTCCTGAGGGGTGGAGAGGCTTCACACAGAAAGCTTAAAAGCATCTGGGCTGCTGTTGTGCAGAATGCGACTGCTGACAGATTTACCATCTGTGTCTGAGAAAGACAACAGCTCAGGAAGCCCAGATATCACTCTTCTTCAGTAGAAAGCCCTTTGCCAATCAAACCCTCCCCATTAGAGCAGAGAGAACTTGAATTACAGATAAGTGAAAAAGAAGTAGCAAGACGTTCGTTTACTTCTATTTGTGTACCAGTAGATGAAAAATCCTGGAACATTAGGAAACAGCAAAATGTAAATGCATTTGTATTAATAACCACATAAACTTTCTCCATGAGAATAGTTTTACAGATGTACCAACAGTAACCATGCTCATATCCCCACAAAAAAGAGTCGTGTTGGAATAGCACAGAATAATGAATTCATAATATACACTATAATCTTATAAATGTTTCAGATACTTATTCTTTGTAAACTGTCATTGACTGTAAAAGGTAATTGCTTTCACTCCTATATTTGTAGGCACTAGACTGGATTGTATCTGTCTTATGTAGGAACTTCAAAGCTCTAACCATTGGTATTGATGCCGTGCTGATTTTTTCCTTTTTCTTTGTGCAGTCATCCCTGAATATTGTGTACTTGCTTATACACAAAATTTCGTCTATTGTCTAGTGTAATTTGTAAGAATCAACCAAAATTAGGAACAAAATATAGATGATTTCTAAAAAAACTGCAGTACACAAGTATTTTTAGCACACCAAAACACGTATAGAAACATATGTCGATGCATAATACCTGCAGATATGAAAGACAAGTATTCAACCCAACAGTTCATAAAACTGCTAGGAATGATGAAAAATAGAATTATGGATTCTATAAATAGAAGTAATTCTCAAGCCTTCAAGTGAGTCTATGTATTTCCATAAGCCTTAAGTGCCTTCCTGAAAGATGTAAAAAAAAAATTGCCCAGTTGCTTTCCCTATGTTTCTGCAGTTGAATAGTAAGTCTGTTCAAAGGGAGTAAACATTTACTTTATGGCTCATGTCCTTAAAAAACCAAGCTTCAGTTTAATGTGAACATAGAAGAATGCTGAACATGTCATATAGTTGTCATGTAAAAGTTGAAAACACAAATATTTATATTGGTGTGTATGTATATTGTTTAGCACCAATATATAGATACCTGGGTACAGGCAGCTGCTACAAAACAATTTTTTTTTTGCGTGTGAGAAATTTTCATGGTTCTTTTTACCCCAAATGCTTCACTACTTAGAGGGAGAGAGGAAGAATGCATTCCTGGATTTTTCTTCAAGCTCCATGACTGCAAAATTCTAAAATCCAGCTTCTCCCTCTACATGGACGCAGTATAGAAAGAGTGCATTGCCAGATGTAGGAAAGGATGCAGTTTAGTAATGAGGCCTGAACACTCTACCCAGCATATTGACATTGTGCCTTTATGAAGCAGAAATTAACACATTATTACACTAGTGACTACAGCTCTCCAACGAAAATTTGAGTCCTGGTTTCCAGTTCCCTTTCCTAGGGTTGTTTCTGTATTCTGAATTCTTGCCCTCAAGCTTAAGGTTAGGGCACACATCTAGAAAATAGAAAATGCAGATTCAATGTTCCACTGCTGAGGGAAGGCCTTGAATTTAAGCACTCTGATGAAATACAGTTTTACCACTGGCCGTGTTTCAAAAGAAAAGGGAAGGTGGCTTCTCTTCTTCCAGGGAAACAGCTCAGTTTTTTACTTCAAGGAAAAGGTTCAGGACTTCAGAATCCATCCTAAAACATATACTCTAATGTTAAGTTAAGAAAGACTTAAATTATTCAGATTAAGTAGTGTATTCTCATCAAATGGAGCAAAATGTTGGCTTCTTTTTCGTGCTGAAATACTTTCAGTACACAGCTAGATCATGCACTTCTATACTCTGTTGCAGTCTACAGAGCTGATATATCAATGTCCAAAAGAGGTATGAGAGTCAAATGATGTGCCTTCTCTATCATTTCTATTCTCCAGTTTAAGCACATCCCTGCTTCATCATGCTGACTGCTATGAATCTTTTTCCTGAAGGGATAATTTCCTCCAGGCATGGCATAGAAAGTTTAGTTGGAGGTTTGGGTTCCACTCTGGTGGCAGCATGCCAAAATCCCTTTAAGGGACTAGCTCTTAATGTATGTCTCCATTTCTGAAACGGCCATCACAGAATTTCCCCACTTCAGAGAGGGTAAATGTGTTTCCACAGTTGTGGAGATCGAATAAGTTGATAGATGAAAGTTCTCTTGCATAACGCATGAAAATGGGAATATATTGCTATTGTGGAAGAGATCTTAGCCACGTAGGGACTAGCTGCTCCATTTCAACCAAGCGTGTTGGCCTGGTAAAAGCACTGTGACTCTCCGTGGCTGTATGGAAATTAGTTGCCTGCTGATGTACGACAAGTGTGTTCATGAAAATGATTTAGCTTTCCTTATCTGGTTGAATAGCACAGAGCAATTAAATCACTGCCATATCTGCGTACAGCTGAGGTATAATATGGGAATATGTAGACAGAACTCCTTGTAAAATGGAAATGCTGACATTTGTACCACGGATAGAGCACTCCACATCTGACCATTTACCTTCGTAAAATTGAGGGCATAATGCAAAGAAGAGAAGACTGAACAGGTAAACCTGAAAGCATCATTTAGCTTTCAGATGGTAAGAATGATATTTCCAGGTACCCACAGGCTACTGATTAGGACTGGCAATCAGAAAAAAATGTCTCTTGTAAACCAAACTCATTAAAAGACTCAACCAGTGTAAGTTAATAAAGGTAGAAATCCTCAGTTTGCCAATTTGGTCTGTAAAGTAGAACCTTATTTAAAATGTTCTAGCAACTCGTGATATAAGCTTTTGATAAACCACGGCTGTTGAATATTTCCTCTGGGAGCATCTTACATTAAACGATGTGAATCACAGCAGCATCATGTTCTATGCATATTTTACTGGCTGTAATACTTCTATGCAGATTTTGTGTGAAGGCTGTTAATAAACTGTATCAATTGACATAAATGTATAAATTGAAAAGAGTATTTCTAAATATCACTAACACCACAAATGGAGACCTCTGATACAGTGTGCATCTGCTATTCCTTCTGCATACTTAAGAAATACTTTGTTTTCACTATGTTTATATATAATACAGGTGTGGGGTTTTTTGTTTTTTGTTTTTCCCTGAAGATAGTCGCCCAGATCGTGAAAGTGCCTGGTATAAATAAAGTGTATTCCAGGGGATGGAAGAGACATAGGGATTTACAAAGATCCATTTATATCCTTTGATGTGTTGTTAATTCTACTGCCAATGGCACAAAGGCGTGATTCCAGAATTCAAACATCGTGGAACATAACCAGGCCATAAAACCGATAGTCCAGGTCCAGCTCTAAGATTAGATTCAAGAAGAGAGGGCAAAACAGCTATTAAATCAGCTATCATCTCAAGTTTCCTCAAGGTAGGCAAAATAATCTCAGTTACTTCTTTGTGATTCTGTTGGTTTGTTTACAGTAATGAGACTCTCTGAGTGATGCAAACGCATTTAACTTCCATTAGCAGTAATAAGAAATCAGTGAGCACATCAAGAAGGGAATACAAGTCTTTGCAGCATGTAATGTACTCTTGGATAGATAGTTAGCCCAAAATATATTCAAAAATAATGTGAGAGATAAACGTGGGGGATGAAGTGGAAAACCTGGAGATAAAGTGCTAATTCTTTCATGACATCAGCTCAGTTGGGGTCACGAAGGAATATTGGAGATGATTATTACATGTTGGATTTGGAAAATACACAAATATTTAACATTCTCAGCTAGGTGTTGTAGGATTTAACAGAGTATGTATTTCCAATTAAATGTTTCATTTTATCTGCAACTTGCCTGTCTTCAATCTAAATTTACTGTGGAAAGTAGGAAAAAATTATAACAGTTTCTTTGATGTTTAATCCTATTAACAATTAGCATTTAAAAGATTATTGTGAATATTACACTCAAAAATTATCCAGTGTATGGATAGAATTCATAGCAGACATGAGGTCAAGAAGCTGAGGACGTGTTGTATTATAAGTCCATATATAAAAATGACTTTTTAAAGAAATAATATCAGTGTTCTTATTTGAAGTCTTAATGTGACCAGTCAGGGACTGAAATCCTGCTGTTCCGCATATTTTGTAAACATTTTATCTACTTCTAAAGCCTGCAATTTAATTGGAAATAGCTATTTTTTTTTTTTCTCTCTGGACAAGACTGTAAAGTTTAAGTCTGCTACTGTCTTCTTTCCAAGCAGTAACTGAGCTTCATGTTGCGTGAGACATAAGCTCAAACTCTGAAATGAAGTTGTTTGGGACATGATAGGTGTGGAACCACACAGAGATTTCTACTGAAGGTCCTCATTTGTAGTCATAGGCTCATGGAGTGAATGCTTGCAACATGGATTGTGCAGACATCTTCAGTAATGATGTAAAGGGGAAACCAGAGAAATACAGGCCAGAAAATCTCACCCTTGCAGTGAGTCTCTATCACTGAGAACTCCTCAAAATGCCCCTCCAAGAGTCACCATGATGATCAGGAGGATGGAGACGTGTGGGGAGACAAGGCAGAAAAATCTTGGTCCATGGGGGAAGTAAAGCTCTGCAACAGATTGCAAGAGAGGTTGTGATGGCATCCAAATCTTGCCTGGACATGGCCCTGAGTAACTGGCTGTTATTGGGCCTATTTTAAGCATGTGTTTGCACTAGCTGCCCTTGGAAGTCAGTTCCAAGCAGCATGATTCTGTGAGCCAAAGTCTAGCTCACAGTGGACATGGACCAATGGGGAAAAAAATGATATTTCTGAACCCAGGATCCAGAATAAGAAATGTAAGCATCTTCAATCCTCCTGTACTCTCCCGTGTTCTAATCAGAGTTTGCAAACAGCCAAGATTTGCTCCTGAAAGCTCTAATATTGCATGGATTGGAAAAGGTCAGCTCAATTTCAGATGCAGACTATAATTAAATAAGTCTCACATGTAGACAATAAACAAAACAATAGTACCTACATAGCAGCAACAGCTCATCAGAAAGGTAAAAACTGTTACAATAATTTCCTTAGATTATTAAGAATGAACATAACTTCAGAGGAAGCAAGACAAGACAAAAAAAAAAAAGAAGAAAAAAAACAACATGTAGATCCTGCCTTTTCTAGTCTATGACAAGATTTTCATGAGTTTTTCATCTCTTTGAGAAAGACCATGACATAGTGCCATGGTCCATCTTTTTAATTTTTGGCCATTTCTTCAATGCACAGGAACACAGATTTACTGCAGAGGCTCTTACTATCAGAAGAGACCCAAGAAAGCTGCGGGTTCTGCTTACTTGAATTACTGTTATCAATATATTATGGGGAACTTGAAGCAGAACAAGTGTGCATTACTTGTTAATTGCAAGTTCTTTTTCTGTTTTCGAGAAACCATGTGAAGTGGTGCAGCAGTTGTGTTATTGCCACCTAAATTCAGAAGTTCAGAATGACAGAATGCAATTTGAAACCACCACATGTGGACACACTTGCTGCAACCTTCCTTCTTAAAAGCATCTGAAAGCTCTGATATAGATACGACTTAATTTGAAAGAGTCCCGACTTATAACACAGCAGTTTTGTGAGTGATCTCTAAATCATGTTTATAAACCCAGGAAATTATTTTTTTAGACTTTTCTGTCAAATACTTCCTAATGTGAAGTCATGGTTTTAGTGCTTTACATAACTGATGCTGTGTGATAAAATATTGGCTGTATCTTTCACGCCTCCTTTGCTAACTCACCTTGGATGCAGGCCAGCTGCTGATAATTGGATCTTGCATGTTATCACACTCACAGTTTTGGTATCACTCAGCCTTTTTGCATTCCATTGCTGAATTCCCTTCCTTTGTGCTGTGGCTTTTTCACTACGTGTTATTTGTGTTTTTAAAGTGAGCCATGCAAAGAAATATATCCATAATCAATACTGTAATATTATGCACACTTACAAAGTAGAAAGGTAATAAGCTGATTCTACCAGACTGGTATGTTCTGTGACCAATTGCTGGAAATTTAGTTGTTGGGGTTTGGTTTTGTTTTTTTTTTTTTCTTTTTTCTTTTTTTTTTTTTTTTTGTAATAAGAGAGAGAATGGAATGTGCTGAGTATTTCCAGATCTACTTAAGACAGAGTAACTACTATAAATTAATACAATACTTTTTCAACAGAAGTGATGAGCTCTGTGTTGCTGAGCCTGTTTTCTCTACTAGTTCTTCATGAATCCTGGGATATGATGTAGTTTTTTGGGTTTGTTTCTTTTTTTAAGGATCCATGCTTCTGGAGTCATGTGAATACATACAGTTTTCAGCAATTAGTTTTTATCACCCATAGTTTTTTTATCTTAGAAATCTATATGTATTTTTTTCTGGTAGGGTATAAAGGCTTGACATATTTATTTTTATTACTTACAATGTTTGAAAATCTTCATTTTCAGCTGGGAAGCCAAGGTACACAGAAAGGGGACCGAAATACAAAAAGACATTTATATACCTTGTGCCCACTGACACTTAATTGCTTGCATTTCTGACCAAATTGAGTCTACAAGACCTAAGGTTTAAAAAGAAGCTTTCCACGTAGGAAAGACCTTTAGTTTTACCTTCAAGATCCTACACTACTGTTTGCAATAAAAAGAAAATAAACTGTTCCTAGAGACTGCCAGAATGGAAACCAAAAGTACAAAATGTACATGTTCTCTGAGAGAAAAAAAAAAATTCAAGCTAATCTTGCTATTTTGAGAGGCTAACTGGTTTTAGATTATGAAAAGGACAGTAGCTCTGGGCAAGTATTTGAGCATTGGCTTCTGCTGCTAATGGTAGGTCTGGATGTATAAAGGCAGAAAATTACAGACTGTAAGCCTACTGCAGTTCGCAGTTGCATGTTTGCTAAAAAGCCTTGTGTGTTCCCCTTAATCTTTGCTTCTCTGTGTGACTCCAGAGAAATCTGAAAACTATTAAAATCTGAAAACTGTTAGTCTTCATAAGCAGAATGCTTACCTGCAATAGGTGCAGCATATTAGTTACCACAATGAAACAGATGCGATAAAAAATTCATCAGTTCAAATGTTCTGTTAAAACCTCTTTAAAACGCCTGCTGCTACGTGATTGCCAAAAATTTACTGCTAAGATACTACAGTGGATAATTATTTAAAGCCTTTTTAGCTTGCTTTCTTCTCTGTCTTGACTAAGGAGAATTAAATCCCTAGAGCACAGGGTTCCTATTCTATCTCTGATTGACAGAAACTTTCTAAAGAGCCAACATTTTAGTGTTTCAGCATGCAACATATTCCCATTAAATCTCAATAATTTTCTGGTGTCTTGTTGTTAAACAAACCATTTTACAGTGCTCCTGTTTTACCTGTAGCTTCAAGGAAGACAAAATATACATAATTTTTAAAGATCCTTGAAGAATTTTTGGTCTACCGTTTCACAGATGACTTGTGATACAGACTTGTGCAACAGAAGAATTGTGGAATGGCATGATCTGTGCAACAGAACATCTGATACAAAGTTTTGATAATATTAACACAACTTTATAAAGTCATGCAACTCTGCTGGAGTAGAAACAATAGCACTAATTCTAGCTAATTGTGACTGCAGTTGTTTTCAGAGCAGAAAATAATTCTGTGTTATGAAAGGAGTAATGATGATTGTCTGACTTCCCTCACTCCCATACCCATCTTAAAAAGAAAGCTTAATGACACCACATCTCTGGGAAAAGATTTATGAATCTGAATACTTTGCTAGCCAGTAAACCCAGTCTATAATCAAGAGAACAATATTGTTTTCAGGAAATGGGTAATAATAACAGAAGTTAGCAGCTGGGCTTATATTTCATCCAAATCAAAGTGGACAATCACTGATTAAATATCACATAAAGATACATGCATTCTATCTCTCAGAGCATTTAAGTATTTCCTCAATTGAATGGTTATTATGCAAATTAAATGCAAACAGAAGGGAGGCGTGTCTGAAACCAGCTTTACTAATATGTTGCATTCTGTAATTGATTTGATCAACATCAGACTTGTTACATGAAACCAGAGGCAATTTTACTAAGAGAAGGGTTGCACTGTGACTGAGATAGATAATATTGAGTGAGTTCCTCACAAAAAAAATATAGTTTCAAAATGTTTTGATTTATTACTCCCTTAAAACTTTCTTATTACTATAGGAAACAGAGTCATGGTAATGTTGATGAGAACTGCTTCACTAGAGTATTGACAACACCCAGACAAAATTATCCTTGCTTGAACACTCTTTTCTTACTGGAAATATTTATTCATCTCTGTATATAAATATTGTCCAAGATAGGTTTTTTAAAACTAGAGGTTTTACCACTTTCAGATTAATTAATCTCTCCAAACTCCCTTTTAAAAAAAAGTTTCCTTTTCTCTTACCCACAATATATATAACCTTATTATGCTCTGGTGCTTAGTAATGTTAGATATCAAATCAAATTTACACAATAATAAGCAAAGTTTGGAATGTGTTAACTATTTCTAAGGCTGTTCAAATAAGGTGTGCTCAGACCTGCAGTTCAAGTAGCTGTTTAACTGATGCACTTTCTACTAACTGAAATCTAACTCATAAAAAGTTTAGTGTTTAATTCTGTTAATCACTTTCCAAGATTTCTGAATTAGATCAGTACTATTAGCCCTATTTTATATCAGGGAAAACTGTGTAAACATTATGGACTGACCATGGCAGGCATGTGTCTAGATTTCAAGAGCAGAATATCTTTGACCCCTGGCCATCAGAGGTGTTATTCAGAGTTGAAGTAGAACATATCCAAAAGGATCCACGTTCATGGATGTAACAGCTTTTTGTCTCTTAGACAGACTGACGGACACAGTCATGCACTGAACTACGGTTTTATTTTTCTGCATCCTGGATTTCTGTCTTTGAGGCTCAGTGCTCCATATCCCTTGTCATAATCATCAGCACACTGAAAATCATACTGAATTAAGGATGTTTTGAAGGCTGCTTTTTGGTTTTTTGACCCAGACACCTAGTGCTCGTGAGTGTCATGAACACATAGATGTCTCAGATCTCCTGTTACTCTAACTTCCACCCACCTATTTATTCATCTCCATTTCACAGCTTTTAAGATATTGCTGCCACCTGGTCAGTATCTTTAAAACTTCCACTTCAAAATTTAAAATGCTAGCAGATGCTCAAAAGAAGTGTATGAAGTCTATATTAAGGATACAGAATAGCTTTCACACCCATTATAATCATGTCTCCTGCTCATGTGGTGAACATATGTAGTTTGCTTCCTCTGGATTTAAACTTAGGCTTGCCTTGTTCTTTTCTTCTCAGGAACATTCTGAGTTTGCCCTTAATGTTCGCTCCACAGTTTTCTTTCCATGCTCGTTAGGTAGATATCATTTTGAAAAAAAAAATACCAAACCCCCATATATTAGCCACTTCTTAATTGTGGTAAATATATTGAAAAATGTAGCAGTGGACAGTCACCATCAGTTTAAACCTCAATATGCTCACAGATTGAGTGGCTGAAAAGCCTTTGACGTTATTTACTAAGTAGTTCATAGTCTCTGACACAGTTTCTTTAACGTATTCATGTCTCACCCTAGGGGAAAAAAAAAAAAAATACTGTAAAGAATCAACTAAAGAAAAGAAATTAACTTCACAAAAAACCCAGTATATTCAAAGGCTGAGTTTCGGCACCCTGAATGCTTTTTGGTTTTATGGCTTCAGTAGCTCCCCTGGCTCTAAACTTAACAATACCATTTAATTATAATGGATAGCTTTAGCTGTGTATTTAAAGGAGAGTGATCAACAGTAAAGTGGAGAGCAGATTCAGCTAATTAGGGCTCACACTGAACTCTCCATGGAGATGAATGGAATCATTTCAGTTGTCTTCGAGCTAGTGTTTGTCTGTACTGGTCATAAATGTGCATCATTCTGCATTGTCAGGGTTATCTAAGTACACAGAAAAACGTTGTTTCAGGAGAAAGACTTTATGGTGGAGTTCTCATTAGAAACACACACCGGATTCCTTGGAAATTAAGGAATTAAATTATATTTATTATAAACTAATGAATTAAAATAATTAATTAATGAAATGAAAATTAACTATTATTATAAATTAAAGAATTAAAAACTAATTCCTTAGAATTAATGAATTTTTCACAGTAAAAAATTTCTTTTGTTCTTGCACATGGGTACTTCAATTTTTGCCTGTGTCTAATTAGCAGCTGTTGTGAGTTTCTTTCTTTCTTTTTCTGATTATAGCAAAGTGATTATTTTAACTTCTTTCATATTAATAGTTGTCAGTGTCTTGACAGGCTCCACAGAATTTACACAACAATCTGATGTTCTTACTGCATTTGATGGTTCATTAATATGTGAATATTTGTGAGTAATAAACAATTTTAAATGTTACTATTGTTTATAGGAAAAGTGCAAAAGGAAACACTTCAGTGAGAGAGACAGCTAAAGAACTGATTATAAAATCATTAAATTACATGTTACAATAATGAATTCTCATGCAGATATAGGTAATGGCCTGATTCTTTCAAGATAGTAGAGTTCTGGCATATAGTCAACTATTTCCTAGTTTTAGATTTAAGCCAAATACAGTTGGTTGAATAAGTGTCTGAGCATCATGGGAAAACTACAGCTTGCTTAACAGAACTCCCTAATGTCTAAGGATTTACTTTGAAGACAGTCAGGTTTGTGTTTTTAGGGCTGATTCATCTCTTCTATCTGCCCTAAAATGGATCAGATGCATCGAACCACACAGAAATTATTCCTCTTTATTTACTAAATTACTAGGCCAGATGTAGACAGCTGCTGGGTGGCAATTGTAATGTCCTATCAGCAATGCACTATCAGTAATGCGTATGAAAAAATCTGAGTTAGTTTTGAGATAAAAGAGAAACACTTATACTTAATGAATGATAAACTGGGATAAATGACATGCCACGTATGATATGCGATGCCATGAGACTACAAAAGGATTGAAGAACAGGAGCCTTAAAGACAAATCTTTTTTTTGTGAAATAAACACATTTTGTAGCAAATAGATACACATACTTGCTATTCTTGCTCAGAAAGTCCAACTGGAACTCCATGTAAAGGGGGAAATCTTTTTCCGTGGGCTGCATCAAGAGATCAAATCAGATTCTCTTCTAGAAAAACAAAGCTAAATGATGATCCTATTGTGTGCATATCAGAGACAAAAAGCAAATAAACACTTTTCTCTACTGAAACATCTAAGCCTAAAATTTCACGAGATTAAAGTTCCCTCAATTCCATTTAACTTTTATGCCAAAGCATAAATGGAAATCATGTGAAGCCATAATTTACCTCTAATGAGGACAGTGTATCAGCAGTTGATTCTGTTTTCATTAGAGAGAACAGACAGTATCATCAGTCCCGTTTTCCAAAGGCCTAAAGAAAAATCAAACTTTTATTATGTGCGAGATCAATACAGTTACTTTTCTTTTTCTAGGCAGTCTGGATTATTTGGCTAATCTCTGCCATGTGTTTCTGCTCATTCATCTTCTGGACACTGAACCTGTAAAGCCATATGCAATGCTTAACTTGATATATTGAGCACTTCCACCGTCATTTTTTTTCTTTTTGCTCAACTTTTGTTTTCAGTAAGTACTTGAATTCTCTTCTTACTGTGCAGATGCAGTCTCCAGGTCTGTTTTTAACAAAATATAGCTTTTACCCATCCTTCAAGTTTCAGAACATTCTCCAGGGGATTTACAATACTCTTATTTGCCATTGACTCTCAGTCCCAACGGATAATGAGACTGATGAGACCAAATGTCTGCATTTTCTGAGCAAATGTCTTTCCTGGAGATGTGTGCCTTGGCTGTGAAAGTCAGCAAGCTCCATTTGTAACCTATTAAGTTAATACACAGGAAAATGTTAAATCATAAATAAGTTACTGATAAAAATCCCCTCTGATCATATTGATTACAATTAATTTGGCAGAAATTAAGTGACAATTATTATTGACTGGGTTCAATCTTCTGTTACATTTGTGCCAATCCATGGGAATCTTTTTTTAATAAATACAATAATCCATGGTAGAAATTCTTCCCATGTGTTTTCTTATGTCATTTCCTAAAAGTCATTATTATTTTGATTTTAATATAACATTCCCATGTCATAGATCATTGATCACAGAGATTTGCCTGAAATAACAATGAGCCTTAGGTACCTGAAAACACTGGTTCAAGGATTATTGTCATTAACTCTTATATCTGCAGGTAGAAACCCTAGGTAGAAGTTCAGTTTTTTAGTTCTCATTAAATGGTACGCTCAGTTTGCTGTAAGATTCTTCTTTCTCCTAGAAAGCAGGAAAAGAGGAATGGTGACTGTTTTTTGAGCTTTCATGTGGTTGTACCTAATCATAATTGGCTTTTGTGACTCTTCAGTTAGTTAGCACGGTAAGAGAAGACGACTTTGGATCCATTCATAGGTAAACAAATAATTTTAAAACACAATTAACTGGGTGGATAAGCCAAACTCTTTTGTGAATGTAAAACTTTTATTATGCTGAATTTGGTAGAAAGGTATTGTTAATGTCTTAGCTAATTATATTTCAATATTACATACATATACATAGAGGTCATAAAGAAGCAAGTTGGGACTGGAATACAGGGCCCATAATTCCAGCAGCAGAACTGTCCTGGGACAGTCCTGTTAACTTCAGTGGAATTTCACAAAGAAGAAAACACCCTTATGCTCGTGAACTGATGTCTTAGATTTCCCCTTAAAGGCAACATATGGTGAGTATCAAAAAGCCATTTCCTTCTAATTTTCATCTTGAACACGGGAGATGTTAAATGATATAATACAGAAATGTGCAGTACAAATGTATTGGCTTGCATTGCTGTGCAGACATCAGGTCAATGAATGTTGAAGTGCATCTTCAGAGAATAATCTCCTTTTTCCTAAAATTATTTTTGAGGCAAGAAATAATAAATAATATCTATAGACTTGCTGAGAAACTAAAAATTATTATTAAAAAATGGTACACAGATATACTGTAGATCTGAAATTTGCTGGAATTGCAGATGATTTGTATTTGAATTTCTCTGTCGAGCGATCACATTTAAAAAAGAAAATTTATTTTCAGTCCTAGGGTGCAATGAAAATTGTATTGACATTAATGACACTGTTACCCTAGCCAAACAATTATTCAAGCGTTATCCTGCTAGACCACAGCCTTTGCAGTGGCTGTAGGTAATAACTAAACCGTGACTTTGTAGCAATACTTGGCCAATGGCACATAGCAAGAGCAAAGAGCAGATGACTTTTTTTGCAGCGCCCCAGACGCGGACGGTAACTCAGCCGCAATCTACCTCCTGCCATCACCTCTGGGTAGAACAGACTAACACAACAGCTCTACACTTCATGCAATTATATGGCCAGGTGCCGCTGTGGTAGTGCAGTTACATTCTTGGGGAAAGAAATAATATCAAGGCTCAGTCTGCTCTCTTCACACCATTATGGAAAGGGGAAGTAATGGCTCTGCAGAGGTTGCTTTCCCACCTCATAAATGAGGATGGTTTCCCACTGGTAATGTAGACAAACCTGTCTAACAGGCAAAAAGGAAGGTTACTGAGGAACATTAAGTGGAGCTGAGCAAAAATTAAAATTACTGTTCCTTGGGGAAATTCGGCTATTTCAACACTTGGTTTTTGTACCTAATCGAGTTGAAAAATTGGACCTTGTCAAGGGCCAGTATACTGTAAAAGCTGCTTTGGTTGTGAGGTGGTGACATTTCATTTTGAATTCACACAGCATTAAAATGCAGTTCTCTATTGCTCTATATTTCTGTATACTTCTTACAACATATCTGAAGGTATATGTTAATGATAGTGCACCATGTGCTTCCATCCAGTATAAGCTTCCACTGGATTAGAGACTTCAGAGGGTGCTTGGGCACTATGCAGACAGTCAAATTTTGATGATAATAGTTTCTGGCAGTATCAGTAACAGGTATTCTGTTAAGGAATAAATATAATGCATACAAACTCTTTGCAAAAAGTTATTATAAGTGTGCATTTGAACAAAACTTGATTAAAACCGTGAGGTAGTCGATCTTCATGTAAGAACTCTAATAAGACTCAATACGTGATCCAATGAAAATCCTTAACTACTTCTGCCAATTCCTTCATCTATTTAGACTTAATAATTACTATTATATATTTTAATATAAATATTTGGATTGTGCTTGAAGGCCTTGTTTCTTTGCAAGGAGATGGAAAGAAACTATGGCCTCATCCTAAGAGTGGTAAAATGAGTAAAGGTACATTAAAATCTATCACCATGCTTACAATCACTGTAATTGTACCATAAAGAACTCTGAAGAGCTGTGCAGTAACAGCATATCTTAGCTATCTGTGAGTAAGATATCCAGTCAATTTTTCAGCCTGCTGAAAATATTCATAGGAAAAAAACATCTGGTGCAGCAAAACCACAAGGGAAATAATACTTTTTTTATAAGTTATTCCCACTAGAAAAACAGTGAGGCCTTCTGTTTATCGTTATATTAATGAGGTAACTGCAATGAAATCATAAAAGTGTTATCTTACAAACTGAAGAAGCTTTCATTCATTTTTTTCATATCACTAGATGTCCCACTCTTTCAGGTGTATTGCAAAAACAGAGCTGGTTTCCTTCAATGAAATTGGGTTAAAAGGAATGAGATGGTTGAGTGACACTGGGCTTCCTTTGTAGAGGGAAAAATAAAAGAAAGATTTTTGTATAGAGTACTGCCAGAATTTTCTCTAAAAATTTTATGAGGGACATGTCATTCATTTAATGAGCTCAAATAGAATTTCCCTTGTTATATGGTACACAAAGGTGAAGCATATGCACAGATTTTAGATTTGCTTTAATGTCCCTATGTATATGAAAATATACATAGGGACATTGCAAATGACATAATCCATACAAATATCAGTAGCAATTTTACTGCCTTTCTTCCCTGTCTCTTTCCCCTGCCAAAATAAGCACCTGATTTCAGGATGCCTTCCTGGGAACTATTTCTCTATTAAAAGTGAAAGAAAAAAAAAAATAAGGTGACATCCACAAAGCAGTATGCAGTTTTCGAAAGTTAAATGAATACATTAGGGTACCATTTAAAAATCATCTGAATAATTTAAGAATGCAAAACACCTTCATAGACTTAGTTTTTATATTTGTGACTCAATTTTATTTAAAATAGTAGACGAGTTATTACATTCAAGTGTCTGTGTTTTTCAGATGAGAGGGTTCTGCTCCTAAGATCATCAATAAGGATTCTGGATAAATTAACTATCTGCTGGTAAAATGGAATTTCCTACTCAGGATTACTTTCCCACAGAAATAGTCAGTCTTCAAAGTACACTCAGTAAAGAGAGCTAAAGACTTATGATACAATATCTGATCTGACAGCTGACAAAGGAAAGTGACTTACTTTCAGGACAAATGACTTTTCCTTAAAATAGTTTTGCAAAGTATTTTTAGCACTTACCATTGAACTCAGTTATAAAAAATCCGTGTTCTGTGAGTTAGCTGCAGATCAAATTTTGTGCCATTATATCACTTTGTGGGCGTTGAAGAATAGAATGGGGCATAAAGGTAGAATTAGAATGGGAATAAAAGAGCAAATGGGAATAAACAGGGAATATTTAATCTGTAATCTAGGCTTTGTGTTGGACAATAAGGAATACCCATATCATAGGAATGCCTGAGCCTCTTAAGCAGACATAAGTGGAAATAAGTAAAGTAGAAATGCTGTAAATTACAAAATACAAAATTCCTAAAAGCCAGAAGAGATTTGGAAGAGCAAAATTCTGAATGTTTAAATCAGACCTCGCCAAATCACTGATCTCTAAAATGCCTGCTGCCTCTCATGAGAGGCTGTGCCTTCAATACACAGAGCGAGGTGCCCTGCTTCAGTGCAATACCTTTACACTTTTGGAGAAACATGAATGATGAACCACACATCAAAGCATGAATGAATCTGAAGAAAAATGAAATCTTAAGGTAGAACTCATCCTTTCATACTCTTCACTTTCTTCTGTAACTCTTGGACATTTTGTGTAGACACTAGGAGAAAAGTAATTACCAACTTTAATCTTCCATTACGTTTTTCCTGGGAAGCAGGGGTTGTCTGGAATGACTTCCTCTCTAAATCCTTCTGAGGGTGCCTGCCTACCCAGAAAGAGTTTGAGAATTCAAATGTTACTGCACATTCACAAGTTTTTTCAAGTAAAACTTACCCAACACCTGATAAAAATAAGTTCAGAATATCTTCATATTTCTTCACTGTGCCTTTGGTTAGAAAGATCATATTCCAGATTTCAGTCAACTACTTTGTTAATTTATCAAAAATTTATTAGAAATATCAAAAAGAAATTTGCTGCTGTATTTCTCTATTATTGCTTTGAAAGTCTGAATGCGTAGGTATGTGGCAAACTTTAACTGGATGGATTCAATGCATATTTGCAATAATTTCATATATTTATATATGTGTGTGTGTATATATATATATATATATATAGAGAGAGAGAGAGAGAGAGAGAGAGAGAGCAGTGACTTTCAAAAATTCCTCAGAACCAGCTACACTTACTGAAAGCGACTACAAAGCCATAAACAGACAGCATGCAAGCAACTCCTGGAAAAGGGTTTATATTAATTATTTTCTTGTGTCTATAATGACATTGTTCCTTGTTTAATTGCTGCTTCATGGACAGTTCTCTTGGTTTTTCCATGTAGGAATAATTGACCATATTTGAAACATTAAGTCATCTCCTAAGATAAAATCCTTGGTAGTATTTCTTATTATAGAGACTTTAAAGGGATCTCTCTCCATATCCAAATCCATAGTAAATAATAAACTATTTTCTTTAAGACTTATGGATCTTAAGACTTTTCATTCACCTTCTGAGAATCAGAAAAATTCTGATTGCAAATATATATAATGTTCTGCCGTTATGCAGGCAATAGTAGCAAAACCATTACGAAAATTATAGCAGCAGTAACCCTTTATTGTTTTCTTGCAGTCAGAATCAAATATCAAATTAGTGGATATTTTTTCCACCATAAAGATGGAAAATGAAATATCTATTCAGTGCCTCAAAATGTATTCTAAATAAATATCAAATTAAATGAATAATTAACAATGAAAAAGTAAAACAGTTATTTCCCCCCACCCCCCCAATATTACAAGAATAAAATAGTTTTGTGAGACAGGTTTCAGGATTAAGTGTCAAATGAATGGAGCCAGATGTAACAAACAGAGGGCTGTTTTATAGTTACTCCTGCATTTTGTAATGCAAACATGGAAATAATCCCCACAGCTATTGAATTTTGGACAAAAGTCAAGAATATTAAAGGGGTTTGAAAAGAGAAAATAAAAGTTACAGTCAGACAGAGTATATTTAGAAGTTTTGCTGCAAAAGAGAACTGCCAAAGAACATCTCATCTGTCTTGTGATACAACATGTAATAATGAGCAATATTTGTGAGGCAAATTGCTTCGTTACAAGAATGAAATACTAGTGTCCGTCTGCTACGTCTGTCTGCAAGACTGTGTTGCTGTGTGCATAAAAATGACTTGCAGATGATGGCACAGAAAGCCTTGAGCAGTAGCTTAGGCGCCATCCAAAGGCACAACATGATTTGAAGTGCTTGGGGTTCACATATGCTACACACTCTCCTTTCAACTCCCCCGTCTGTTGCCTCCAAATAGGTACTCATTTATTGTTTTATTATACCATGAATAAATGATCATCACTCCATCTCCTTCCTATCGGCTCTGCAACTGTGAGCTGAATCCAAGATTCATATTTATCCATTCTTTCATGCCCAATTGCTTTTGAGGATGTCAGTTATTCCTTTCATTCCTACGTGTGTGGACTCAAAAGCTGCTTAGAAGAAATGTAAGAAGAACATTCTTTTTTGTCTGGTATACTTCTATGGGAAAGAAACCCTAATTTATAGTCAGACAGGTTCCTTTAAAACACCAGTTTTACTGTGCTGATACTGCTCAGAAATTCTGGAGCAATGGATTTTGGGGTGGCACAGGTTGTGCCAAACAAGCTAATAGAAACTATTTCCACATGCAACACAGCGCACGTGTCTTTGCTGCTTATAAACAATAAGATACAAATGGTGCTCCATGTTTTTAATTAGTGATTTTGAAGTTTTAGGATCCACCTTTAATTTGAATACACACAAACCCCAAATACCTCAGTTTTGTCCTATTTTATTCAATACATAATATAATCAGACATTTGTGTTTTGTATGGCTTTTTTGGGTTTTTTGTGTGCTTTGTGGTTTTTAACACAAAGCGGCAGTTTACCATATTTTGTACTCCTGTAGCAAAACTCAATGGGTCCAGTAGGAATATTATCATTTAATTGCTGTTAATTATATATATTGGCTGATAATGTGCATTTTGTGAAACTTTGTATTCCATTGTAATTCATATCTGTTTATCAAATACTACAGTAAGTGTCTGTAAATAGATTTGAATAAATTTCCAATAAAAACTGATATCAGCTAGGGATGTGTGGTACATCACTAATAGTAATGAATTTTATTAATGATAAAGCTTTTAAAATATGGAAACCCCCCCCTATTTTCAAATTATGAATTGTTTCAATTATTTTTGGCTGCAAATGTTGAGAGTTTAAGGGAAATTGCTATGGAATCATTTGTACTGAGAGTTTTAAAAGGATAGAAATCATGAAACAAGAGAAGTTCGCTGAGAAGCTGAAGTATCCAAATAATTTTTAAACACCATTAAATATAAAGGTCAATTTTGTGTTGGAACTAGTGCGTCCCTGCAATAAAAGAAAAATGTGAATTCTTTTGCATATACACCACTACTTAAAATATGGGGTTACTAAGTGAAATGATAGAAGTCTAAAAGAGTCTAGCATATCTGCTCCTCTGTCTTTGGCACCCACTAAATTTATACACTGCATTGATATCAATGTATGTACAGAAAACTTCATTTTCCATTAAGTGTAGTCATGCTATCTGTAATAAAGAAAAATGAGGCAAATGTACCATAAGTAGACAGAAATGAAGCTTCCATTTAAAGACTGGAAGAAAAAGCCGATTTCAGGGGGCCTTAAAACCTGATTTCTTTGAAAGTGGTAGAATGACATCAAATGAGGAAATAAAATGGCTTGTTTTGGCAAAGAAAGATATTTTCTAATACAAGGAAAGAAGGAAAGAGCACATTTTATCTTTATACACTCTTTGTTCTTAAGAAATTCACTACAGATCTTTCTTCTCCTTTATGCCTTTCCTGTAGTAAATAGATGTACCATTTTTGTTTTTGTAAGAATCTGTTTTCAAATTTGTATGTCTTTTTTTCTCCCACCTCTCTTTTAGATATTTCTGCTTTTGCCTTCTGAAGAGTCTGAATGCTTCTGTTTTCCTTGCTTGCTCTGTTTCAAAACAGAAATGTCCACTCCGTCACTTTTATTCCAGCACTTTTTTTTTTTTTTTT
>VZRN01006112.1:882113-899038 GCA_013397935.1 Dasyornis broadbenti
TTTTTTTTTTTTTTGGTATTATTTTCCTCATCTTTGTTTTGGGGTGATGTTTTGGGTTTTGTTTTGTTTAGGTTCAGATTGATGATGCATTGTACTAGACATCACTCCAGATCGATTTCCCAGCTTATCCATAATACTGTCTGTCCAAAGATGAATACAAAATAAGTTTAAAGCCTCAGCTGCTACACATGGCGTTTCACTACTGTTTGCTAATTTTTAACATGGCTGCCAGCCACTATCTTTGCAGGGATCTTGAACTACAGACCCTTGCTTTGCCCTGCCCTGCCTTTCCTTTCCTTACCTTTCCTTGCCTTTTTCCTTTCCTTCTGTTTTCTTCTGTTTTTTACTCTGAAGAAAAGCAGCAATCTGGGCAATTACTAATGAATGTGGAAATTGCTATGGAAAAGTAAGTTATTTTACATTCCCACTAAAACCTAAGAAGTTCACCATGATTGCTTTAAGTACACTGATTTAATAATTTGTAAACTTTTCTGTTGACTGGCAATACTTTTTAAAGTAGTAAACAATTATTACTGCCTTTATTATTTGCTAAGAAAGATCACATGGAAAGTAAGTTATAAGGCACAAAGATAAAAAGCATTCCACTTTAATGTATTTGTAAAGCGGTTAGAATTATTCTGCTATTCATGCCAACTTCCTTTTCCTTACTTTCGATTAAAATAAATTGAGCTGATGGTAAGAATGGAGAAACCAGACTGTGTGGTGCTGTGTGTGGGTGTGAGACACTGAAGAAATTTGGAAAATAAATGGGTTCAGGATGGAGTTTGCTTGTGCTTGTGTATGCCTGTCTGTGTGGTCTGGAGAAAGTGGGGATGTGTGAGGAGGTGAATAAAGGAAGAGAATATCCGAAAAGTATAGATGCGTGTAGGATATAAAAAAAAGTTGGAATACTGGGTTAAAAATCAAGGATTACAGAACTGAGTAGGAAGAAGAAACATCATTACCTTATATATTCTTCGTAAATGTCAATAGCATGATGATCAGAAAGCAATAATTCATATTACTTTTGGTTTATGTTTTCGGGATTACTTTTATGAAACATGTATTTGCTTTAATAAACCTAAAAGAAAGTATTAGAAGAAAACTCTGGTCCTAAAATTTGGAAGATATTATTTTTATAACCTTTTTATAACCTGTTATTTTTATAACCTATAAATATTCTTTCAGTAGAAAATATATTCTGAAAATAGAGATGTTCTGAAAAAAAATTATTTATTATTTACCTGAGTAATAATAAGCATAAAAAGAATAATGGCTTTGAGGTAATAGCCACTCTTTTAAAAGCTGTATAGACCACTGCTTTTTATTTCACCTACACGTTATTTCTTTTTTTCAGCTGAAACAGTTTATATTCTTGGTCGCTGGTTTCTTTGAAGGACAGGTGAATCTAAACTCAAGTAGCATAACAGGATCCAAATGCAAGAGAGGAAAAGTCTTCAGGTACTTTTAGAATGTAAAACAACCCTGTATAAAGTTCAAAAATCTATTTATTTTTGCCTTTTTACTTATTTATGGATATCGCTACAGAGATTTTTAACATAATATGAGCAACCGAAGCACATAATCATACTTTCAGACATTTCTGCAGAAGAAAATATGGGGATTAATTAGGCAGCTCTTGTGACTCCATGCTATACAATTTTTGAAAACTGGAAACAGGGTCATGAATATTAAGGAGGAAAGGAGGTATTGATGTCTGAAGTCTTGATTGATGCACATGGAGAAGGCATTGCAGAGAATCTTGGACAACTGCTGTCTTTGCTACTTCTATTCTGTATTTAATAAAAGAAGATCTTTTAAGAAAAAAGATCTAAAATAAAATGAGAAAAAGTTTGCTGCTTAACATTTCAATTGTTGTTTTCTTATAAATTTCTCTGTCTTTTCTTCCCTTTGTCTGTTGTTAATGACAGGCTTTGAGTTACCAATATGTTATCTATTTATAAGTTACACTGGCACCTAGTTTGCTGAATCGAATACTAAAAAGCATTTCTAGCATCTGTTTGACATTTTCAGTGGGAAACAAATATTGTGCTAAAGGCCATTGCTTTAAAGTCACTTCTCCTTCAGAAACCATTGAGTTTTGAAAGATTCACAATCAAAAGCAAATATTCGTTATCCTCAGCAAACTTTGAAGATTTTTGGTGTCATAATAAATGTGTTATTGCATTTCCCTAGCAACTGTGCAGCATCAATATTGTCCTGCCATAAGTGCTTGCACCTGTGAAATTAGAATCACAGAACAGCCGAGAATCATGGAAATCACAGAAAATTCCTGTGGAAGGAATAGCTGGACATCACCACTGCCCCTGCACAGAGCTGATGCATCGAAAGCCAATTTTTGCCCTGGGCTTTTTTCAGATAGTGTTGCTGTAGCATGTTTTTAAATATGTCCAGTATGGAGGCTCCACAATTCCTCTGGTCAATGTACTGGAGTTGCTGTTGGCATCCAAATTAGAGCATAGTTTTTACCACAGCTCTTAGAAATGGTGAATCTGCAAGGGTCAGTTTGCTCTTCCAGGTTCTTGTTTTCACTTCCATGTAAAGGAACTGTGATTAAGTAAAAAGTAAAGCAAAGATGTTTTAAAGTAGTTGTCAGGGAGATTTGCTTTGGCATCATACTGGCAGAATCAACTCTCAGTTGGCACCTATTTTAAAGCTCTTTAACTGTGTACTTTTAGATTATTTCTGCAGTTTTTTGTTGATGGGAATGTCGTGCAAAATATTAGTCACCGTTATTTTGCTTTTTTTCCTGGCCTCTGAGTTCTTGAAAGGATTCAGCAGAATCCTTCCCTTTTAACAGCACGTATTAAAACCATTTAATATCGTATTGACAAGTATCATGTCTAAATACAAAACATTAAAATTTCTTGACTTTTCTAGACAAAGAAAGAAGCTTATTAAAAGCTAAAAGTGAAGGTAATGACTTTGTTTACAATCTGAAAATTGAAATTCTCTTTTCTCTACCATCAAAAATCTAACTTCTTTGTTATTGACAGGGTTTTATACACATTGCAAATTTCTCTTTACCTTCATATGTTAAAATGAAGTCAAGAAACTAATTTGCTTTTGTTGGAAAAGAGCCAAGTGAAGTGTTTACAAGGCTAGAAGGTGAAGGGTCTCTGTGTAAAAGGAAGGGATGACATTTCTGTCTCATGAATACAATGATTTAATTCTTTGACCTACTGTTGGCAAGAGCTGGAGTATGGTGAACACTTTCAGGTCTGACACATTCATTAAAATAAAACAACCTCCAGACCCCTCTCTTGGCAAAAGAGAAGGTTGAATGTTTACCTTGCCTGAGATTCCGCTCCCCTCAGATGATCTATTATGTGACTTTGAAGGTTGACTTAACAAATAAAAAAGTAAGAAAAAGAGAATCTCTTTGCTTACCTTCCCTGTCTCACAGAGGCCATGCAAAACAAAAAAAAAAGATAAGGAAAATATTTTGAAAGGGTTTTAATGTAAACACAAGCAGCTCTTTTAGACAATGCCACATGTGCACAAAGACACATCAGAAAATCCATGCTGAAATTCATTTTTGTGGCCTGGTAAGAAAGGTCAGAAGGTTTAGACGTTAAAAGTAAGTTAACTCTTTGCTTATTTGACCATTAAACTGTCAGCATGAAACTATGTTTTAAACCTATGATGGTCTGAAATCTTAGCGGTAAATGAAGTCTGAAGACCTATGAACCTGCCCAAGATGTGAACCAGAGGCTGGTTCAGCCTCACTGCTAACTGCACCAGGGCAGAGGAATGGATGGTAAGAGGTGAAAAAAATATCTGAAGCTTATCTTTGCTTGGCAAAGTCACACGGCATAAATAATTGTCAGTGCCAAACTTGGATTAATAATATATCTTTATGTATCTTTGCATTACTGTGAGACTGAATTGATTTCACACATTTACCTATAAAATGCTTGCAATTTTCTTTCTGTGCGTTCATATTTAATGTATGTTATGAAAGGGCATTTCAGTAGCTAACTCAGTTCAACCTATTTGCTTTTGAAACATGTTTAGAATTTTCACTGTCAGTTCATATCAGGATAAAATTAATTGCATGTATTAATTGACAAAATTACAAGTCTATTAATTAAAAACATTGCTGATAATTCCTTATTCCTTATTAATTCCTTACTCCTTATTAATAATTCCTTTGAGTTTGGTTCTTTTCCCCCAAATTTTCCTCTAGTAATGAAGCATATTGTTTAGGTATAAACAAAGAAACAAAGAAAATGCCTATCTTGTATAGTGTTGTATATGATTTTCTCTGTAGTATGTCTTAAATTTCAGAATATAATTTGTTTGGTTTGCTATTTAAAAAAATGAGATAAAACATAGCTATTAAAAATGATGCACAACTGAACATATTTTCTGGTAATTACTTATTTTATTAATCAGAAAGCCTAAGTGAAATATAAACACCAAAATATAATAAACATCAAAACACAGTCAAATAAAAGGCAAGTACAATGATCTATGATCATTGTCTGTGTGTAAAAGTGATGGAAACAGATCATTTATGGTTTTAATGCACGCGATGCAATTATGATAAATAAACAAAACTCCTAATTAGAAAATCTACAACTCCGTTTTTGGATACTGAAGCTTCTAAAATCACCTTTAAGAAACGTAATTGGTAGAGATAGCTCCTTTTGGCATTTTCTTAAATGCCTTTGGTCAAGCTGTCAGCTTGCCCTGAGGCATGGCCTTCACTGTGCATCAAATCTGTGTTCTCATAGGCAGGACAAAGTCTCAAATGTCCCATCTTGGGTTTTGGATAGCATCATTTGCACAGCATTGGACTGCCAGCCACTTGGTTTGAACTGTACCTATCCTGGTTTGAAGTTTTTTTTTGCAAATGGCCTCATTGTCTTCAGGAAGTCACTACGGATGTGTATCAGGATGACATTGAAAGGAATTTTATTCTTTGTAGTTATCCTAATCCTGCTTTAATCTATCAGTACCTAATAACTTCAGGGTTTGGGTTATTTCTTTGTATTCTTTCTTAAATGCTCTAAAGGACTCTAAACTGATCTAAACAGACAGAAGTCACTAATTGCCATGAAGAAAAACAAATTGTTTTATTTAGGAAACACAGGAATGAAAGAAATGAGAGGCTCTATAAACAGTGTAACTTACTTTTTAGTTAACTACTTTTTCTCCTGGCTTGACAAAACCTGAGGGACTTTATGGGGGTTGTGGGATGTGTATGAAAAATATCATTCATTGCAGTCAGGGTGATCAAGGACATTTTCATGTGGCATGGACCATTTCCTAATACTGAATGAAATTAACCCTGGATTGAAGCACAAAAACTTTAATCTCTCTCAAAATAGCGCTTTTTTTTTTTTAAAAAAGTGCTGATTTCCTGCTGAAAAGTTCTGTTTTTCAAACTCACATGTAAAACTGTGCTGCAAAGCAATTATACAAATTTCACCACCCTCAGAAACTTCTTCCCAAGCAGAGCGACAAGTTTAGCTGTGCTTTAATTAGGAAATTACATGTGTCAGAGACTGTAAAGTGGCACTGATGTCAGTCATCACAGACAGGCAAACCTCCGTGTCATAAAGGTCTCTTCCCTGTAAAACATGAAAATGTTCGCTGGGAATAGTTAGCCCATGACCCACACTAACCCTGGAGCTGTTTGCGTCAAAACCTGGTACAGGCTAAAACTGGTTTAGGAGCTGTTTTAGCAATTTAATAGTGATGACAAGCAAGTTTCAGAGGTTGAACCGTTCTCTGACACGGCTTAGCTTATTAATATTGACATCACCTTCAGGACAGCGGCCTGTAGCACTTTGGTTTGCTGTAGGCATTTGCTACGTGTATGAAAATTAAAATCTTGATGATGATGCTGATGCTGATACTGATACTAATACTACTAATAAATTTTGGGCTGTTGGACGTCCTTCTGTGAGAAGTTAAGTACAAATATTACCTCTGAGTTCCTAAACCACAGTGACTGTAACCAAGATGCCCTTTGAGGTTCATCATTCCCGCACACTATCGTCCCACATGTGGACAGACACAATTCTTCCTCATGTGCAGAAAGACTTCTTTTCAAGACAGAAATTTCTGGTTTTTGAGCTCCCAGGAAATTCAGAATATCTTGAAATTCATTGTCTCATTCAGGTCGAAATCTTTAGAAAATTTTAAAACTTAGCTCATCTAAGATCCCAGCTCAGAGGAAGCCAAAACCTGTGCCACTTACGAAAGTAAGATATCTTGATGCCAAGAACAAACTCATAATTTAATCCATCCTTCCTCATTAGGAAACTCAAGAAAATAGATCAAATTTTCTTTGGAGCAGTAATACTAATGCCATACAACGTATTGTTATTCTGATTCACTCTCTGTTAGCTTCCACCCTGGAAACTCAGGTAGGTAAAAAGCAAACTCTTTTCCATATTGAAACTAGGCCTATTGAGAGTACTTCTGCTGTCTGCATGGACATACCTAATACAATCAGTAATTTCTGTAGATGTATTAGCCTTTGTGGTTTTGGTGATGACACTAATAACAACTCCTCTTCAAAATCGAAAAATGTGGCTTTCACTGATTATTCTTAACCACCTGAATCAATGTAACATTAATTAAATAGCAAATGATCCATGTCTTTATTTCTCTGCTGACAGGTTTTCCCCCCTCCTTGCCCAGAGTGCTTCCTTACATGAAGAAACATACACCATAAATACCTTTTCTCTGGACAGTGTTTGACAGTAAGTGCAAACACAGCACTGGAACGTCAGTGAGCTGTTTCTAAGTGTTGGAAATGCAGTCTTGCTTCTTCAGGTGACAATAAAGAGATGGGGAAAAGTTGTGAAACAAACAAAATAAACAAAATAAATCTATGACAATGTCCTTCAACTCTCAACATTATTTATCTTGCTTTACATCATTAGACTATCCAATAAACAAATGGAAATTCCCATCATTAAAGTGCATATAATTTTAGAATATGGCATAAATAAATAGATAAACATATACCATCTGAATTTCCTACCCTGAATATATAATTTGGCAAGTTTTATTCAGTATATTTCAGCATTGTTCATTATTGCCACTATGGATTAATTGTTTCTGTATTAAAAGATCTTAAATCTGTTACCAGCTATTCTCTATTGACCCCTATTTTACTTGAACCTAAAATTCAGTGGTTTGATTTGAGTTTCTTTTGACACTTGATTATGTTAAAGTAAATTAAACATTTGATTTGAAAAATAAACTCTTTTGAAACTTTTTATATCTTTAAATAAACACCTAAAATGCACTAAAAGCTTTCAGAACTTTCAGTCTTTCAGAAAATGAGACCCCAAAAGTAACATAATAGTTCTTTAGAGGACTGTTCTGCTTTCTGTACTGTTGATACTATACCTCAAGGTCCTGTTTGCACACTATTCTGTATTTTCACTTAATCCAGATCTGTTTTATTTCAGAGTGCAATCCTGCAAAAAGGTAGCTCATAGCAGCAAGGCTGTCACTGTGTCCCAAATTAATTGCCACACAGCAAAAGCTGTGTTTACACACTACATGGGGAGACTTTGTACAGAAAGGAGATAAAGATGGAACCCATTTACAAAAGAGATAAAAAACTTTCTTTCTTTGGAGACCGGTTCAGAAAATGAGTGAAGTTTATAGTCAGGACAAAAATCTGTTCATACTAAAACGGATGATTTTATCATAAAGCAGGAAAAGTATGTAAGTAACATTACTATGGAATTATTTAGTTACATTTGCTAATCTTTTTCAGGAATATGTCTTTCCTTCAGTGTAAGAACTTGGTAAACATCCTAGAAATTTGCCTTTTCTCATCCTTTAGGGGTGAAACAGAGAGTTTTATGTGATGGCAAAGCCTTTACTCCTACACTTTTTATAGCACACTATTTTTTCTTATTTTCTTTCTTCTTTCAATATTTAGGGGTTTTTTTTTGTGTTTCGATGGAAGAAACACCGATAACTTAACTTTTTCTTTCTTGTTTTCTATTATGTACAAATACAGCTGACATCTGGACATAAACAATTTTTCTCAATGTAATTCAGCAGAGTTCCTGGAAAACGTTTAAATAATTGAAATTACCTTCAATTATATGGAAAACATTGAAATACCCTTCAGTTCTAAAGAAAGGGAATTGTTGAATGGACATGTATTGACTGCACATTTTTACTCTGTGAAGCTGCAAGTTTTTCTTCCTCTTTTACTCTTAAATGAGTCCTGTCTTGGTGGATTGTGCAACAGAAATACAGAAATCTTAAAATTGGATTCATAAGTTTTCCTTTAACTGAAAGAGTTTTAATCTACCATGTGTAGTATCAGGAAAAACATTTGCAACTAAGAAGGACTAATCTGTGAATAGTCTGGGTTTGGTTATGATCTAATACTAGCAAGTTATGAAAACTTGAATTTGTACAAAATTTATTTAGAGCATACTAAACTGAATATTTTCATAAGGGTGGTCACGTTCTGTCTCTTATAACTGTCTTAATATGATTTTAGGGTTCACTTTAAAAAACATTTAAATCAGTGTGGCAGTATTGTTAATATACTTAGGAAATGTAATGGGATTAAATAAATAAAAAAGTGAAAAAAAAGGAGATTTACTTTAGACATACATATTTGTATTAGACTGATAGAAGATGCTGAAAATGTTGCCAAAGAACTCTTTTTAATCTGCTAACAGTATAAGAATTGTAAAAAAAATACATAAGTTTCATAGAAATTTCTTAAGTGAAATAAAATCTTACTCAAGGTATGCAAAAACATTAGAAACAGGGTGAAATTTTCAGAATTACTAGAAGAGTGGAATTTAGGAGCCTAATGCTTATTTTCTATCAATTGGTTTAAATACTTTCAAAATACTAGTAATAAACACTATTGTATCCTTTATAACTATACGATGTATTTCTGTTTTTCCTAGCAGGCTCCTGATAGATTGAAAGGTTTGGGTTTACAAATCTTGGCTTTCATATTTATTTTAATCAACTTTTTGCTTTATAGATTTTTCAAATTAAATGATAGGATTGTTTTCCCCACCCCAAATGTAAGAATATATGATCTTTTGGTTTTTATTCCCTGTAAAAGTAAGACTACCTGATCTTCTGTTTATGCTCTGTACTTCACAATATCCATGTTCAGCTCAGTTAAGCTCTTTCTTAATTCTTCCTCTCAAGAAAATTCTTACCCTTACAGTGAAAATTCTAATCTTTAGCATTATTTTCCTTTGCAATGCCTTTCTTTGTCATAACATTCACCTTGACTATCTTGTCATTCTTCAGTGATTTTTACTTCTAGCACTGTAGACAGAAAAGGAGGTTAGTCCATGAATCCATCAGCGAGGCAGAACAACCAGTCAGGATTCCCATATACACCCTGAATGGTCATTCACACTGTTGTAAATTCTACAAAAAATTCTGTAGGCCAAAATTCTTTTATCTGATGTTTGCATATGAGTTCCACTTTTATGGGAGGTTTGAGCAAAAATGAGAAAGTGAATTTGGCTCATTTAACACAATATTTAGAACACTTCTGATGAAAATTAGCTGCTGAATATGCAGTAAACTTTGCAAAGTTTAATATCTCATCCATATTGTATATTGCTTTCCTGCCAAATCTTGTTCTTTAACTAGAATGAAACTATCACAGAACCATCTGTAGATCTAAATATTTGGATACCTCTCAAACACATCCTGGATTCAGTGTTGCCAATGGCAGCGATCGTTTTGACAAAGCTGGCACTTAACTAAGAAGTGTTGTGGAAATGGAGCACAGTTCCACAGGCATGAAACAATGCAATTAGAGTCAGTTTTCATAAACTGTCTGAAACTGCATTCCACTACAGGTGACAAAATGTTAACCATTTTACTCTTAAATAAGAGAGTATATTAGAAAAAGATCTCAACAAATAGAAGTGACAAATGCTAAAAATTCAAGCTTTGGCTCAACAAATAGTCTCTTTCTTATCATCTGCATCTCTACTATGTGTAACCTGCTTTACAGAGCTTTCTGGATGACCTGATTTCATAAGACGTGTAGATCCCACATGTCTTATACCACTGTATTTCCATTAGAAAAGCAATCTATACAGTAAATGTCTGGGGTTTTTTCTGGCCAATTATAACTCAATGTTTCACTAATTAGTCTTACGAGAAAAAAGTATTTTCGTACTATTTGGTAATAAGTGCATAATATCCTCCATAATGTAACATTAAACATCAAAAGGCATGGTCCAAGGAAACCATTTTGAAATATCTGCGGGGCAAGAGGGTGATTGCGAGCCATCAGCATGGATTATGAAGGGGAAATCAACCAATCTGGTTGCCTTCCATGAAGATATGACTGGCTTAGCAGATGAAGGAAGAGCAGCGGATGTTGTTTACACTGACTTTAGTAAGGTTTGTGACCTGGTTCCCATAACTTCCTCCTCATTTCCAATCGATGCTAGACGCTAGACACTGTGTCAAGTCCAAACTGCACTAGACTCTGAGGCATCATAGATAGGGAGGTGGATTGAATACCAGCTGAACGGAATAAGAGAAAAAGCCTTTTATGGTGAGGTTGATTGATCAAACACTGGAATAGGTTGTTCAGATATGTTGTGGGGTCCCCATACTGGAGATATCTAAAGCCTAACTGGATACAGCTCTGAGCATCCTGTTCTACTTGTTCCTGCTTTCTCAGCAGAGTTGGAATAAATCATCTCCAGGTGTCCCTTCCAGCCTCAACTATCTTGTGTGAAGGACCTTGTTATCCGTTGCCTACCTAATCTTGAATATCAATATTGATACAGTAATTTTTATTTACTTAGTTTTGCTGAACCTGCTGTTTTCTTGTCAGTAGTAATACTTAAAGCATAATTATTCCCTTTAATTATTAAAGTATAAGTATCGAAGTGTTTCCAAAGGCTGTGCACAAGATGGTCAGGAGAGACTGGTGGAGGTTTTCATCAGAATATCATTACAGAGCAAAGAGACAGCAAAGTGGATGCAACAGTTTTTTCCACATTTTTCTAGGATTAGAAGCAAATCTCTGTGTCTGTGGCTTTATACCATTGTCATGTAAGATATATAATGTGATACTGCTTGTGTTTCCTCATTGTTTGAGTACACAAAGGATTCTGGCATGAAAATGTTACGCTTAATTTTCAAATTGCTTTCCCAAACACCCAGAGCTCTGGGAATTGCTTTTCTACAATTGTTGAGCTGGTAAATGTGATCACAAGGCTCCCCAAGAAAAGCAAATGAAAAAGTTTGTAAGTACATCTAAAATGCATTAACTTTGTGTAAATTTTGGCACCCCTAGTAAATTAAGGATATTGTCAAAACCTCAATTTCTTGATACAGAGTATTTTGAACAAAACTATCAGATTCACTGAGTATCCATTGTCCTAGAATTTAGGTAGACAGCTGATGATTTTGGAACATCTACCCCAACAAAAATCAATCTTTTCATTTTCAAGAATACCAAATCTAGGCAACCTGTAATTATGTCCTCAAATCAATGTTACTCAGTGCATGAAACCTCTGCAGTTTTGAGAAGAGAAATACAAAATGGGTTGTGCTTCTCTCAATTTCCCTTATGAAAGGTGATATGACCCTACATTTTACAGGTTTTTAAAATTATATCTTTTTTGACAAGTGCATAAGGATTATCACCTCAGTGTGTAGTCGGTTCTGTCATGTAAAGCAGATTATTCTAGGAGAATAATAAGGATTATAATGAGGATAATGAGGATTCCAAAGAGGATAAATTGTTTTGCAGTTGGGAGCCTGCACCTTGTTTAGACTTCTAGAGTTATATTTACCAGATCCCCCATTTACTTCTGAACATGAACTACAATTTCCAGGCAGTTTGCCTGATAAAAGAAGCCCAGTTGACTCTCCCTTTTATGTAAACTGTTTGTTTTCTGACAAAGAAATAATTAAATTTCAAAGTTAATTTTAATATATGCGATGTGATCCTCCTGATCATTTTGAAGAGGAAAAGAAACATATTTATTATATGAAAGCATACAAAAGTACTGTATGTAAAGAATGGGTTCATATAATATATTTTTTTCAAATTAATTCAGTGAAGGAACAATAAATATTAATTTTATCCTTTCCCACAGGCACCAAAATGTAAATGAGCTAGTTATGGCCTTCTAAATGAAATTATTAATCAGTTTTGTTGCCCCATGTTATTTATAACCATATTTATGCAAATGTTCAGGTTTGTTTCCCAGATGGGTTTCATCAAGTTACAGCAATCATACAAGTTGGACAAAGCACTGATCTGTGCTGGCTTATGCATATACAAATACACAAACATCCCATCAGGAAAAAAAAAAAAAAAAAGCAAACAAGCAAGCAAATTAAACACACAGAAGCATGCATATGAACGTGTAGACGCATACTGCATATATGAAATATCCGGACAACTTGAACTAAAATAATATCCAAAAGTGGGTAGAAACCAGATAGAACAATAATGGTCTAGGACATTTTCTATGCTATCCGCTCCTTTTGTTTTGTTCCTTTAAGGAAAATTGAGACTTTTCAGTAAATTTCATTTTTGTGGGAGAGGCAGTGTGTTTAGACACCACTTACATAATTTTTTCTCCTTATTCTTCACAGACTTCTTAGATGAGAATCCATGTTCTCATGAAATATTTTAAGACATTGTTCTGTATTAAAATAATGCACTTCCACCACACAATCAAGAAAATGACCTGTGAAAGTCACATGAACTATACTGTATTCAACACACTACTTCTCCAAATGCACCTAAGATAATTTATAGCCATGAAATAAAAGCATCTTAAACTTTTAAACTTCAAAATTTTCCTTCAGCTGTATCCAAGCAAGCCTGTTGACCGTGGTACTACAACATAAGATTAAGGGTAAAACTTGGCCGGATATTTTTATCATTTGTTCTGTTTTGAAAAGGTACATGTGAATGCACACCTTTCATAGATTTCACAGCTTCCTTGACTCCAACCAGTGAAAAACTACCTACTGGAATTTGGCTCATTGCACTCCAAAATTACTTTAAAAATTCAGCCGCTGTGGTAGGTTGCAGACAGTTACTACCACCTCTGGTAAGCTTCAGTAACAAGCTCTCAATTTATTACCTCCTATAGGCTCCTAATTTCTACAGAATTATAGAAACAGCTGTCCACAGTATTACGCTGTAGCTTGAGTTAGCAGTGTCTTGAAACTGCCTGCGTAAAGACGGCAATCGCCCAAAAGTTTTGCATTATTGTGATGATTGAAATCTCACTTAGGATGAAACACTGTGAAGTTCTCCAGCAGCTGCAGTCTTAAAGGTGTTGCATTACAGAACTATTTCAGATGTTCAGCCCTTCTGCTTGACATAGCTGAGATGATTTGTCAAAAAAAAGAGTTCATAATCAGCTTAATAAGTATGGATTCATTGCCAGAAAAAAAATAACCGTAGTATACCAACTTGATCTCTCCTGCAAGCAAGAGACTCTGACACAGTCATTCTATCAGTAACTATAAAAGAATTGACGGATATTTTGGCAAACAGTTCTTTAAATTTCCTTAGCATCAAAGAATTATTTTTTTATTTAAAGTTTGTAGGAAATTGGTCTCTAACCATGTACTTCAAGTGCTAAATAAAGCATTTAAAATCCAATTGCCGACAAGGGATGACTAAGAACTTGTTGCCAGCTTTTTGCACACAAAATGTTTTTGCAAGACAGAAGAAATAAGTCAAGGGTTAGGAAAACTTATTACCCTTCATAGAAACCTAACAGGTTTTTTACAACTTTTAATCAAAACCAAAATAATGGACCAGATATGAGCACAATAGAGCTGGTGTGACTGTACAAAGAACCGGTGGATGATCTCCACTGAGAATTCATCCCTTAGGACTGACCTCTCACTGTGTGACCGCATGTGCCGGTCCCTGTCCATTGGGGACAGCCCACGGAGCAGGTGTGGCTCTGCCCTTTAGGTGCAAGGTGTGCTTGCTCATGAGCACCTGGCTCCCTGGGCCTGGGTGTGGGGCTCACTCCCTTTCCTGTTCTTTGTCACTGCCATTTGTTGCCGTTTATCTCATGTAATGAGAAAAACGAAACTGGCAAGGCCTCTGGCTGAACACATTGCCTTTGGTAGTTGGATTCAATGCAAGGAATCAAGTATTAAAAGAATTACAAAGTCATTAAGAGGTGGCCTCAAGAGACAGTTACTTTTTTCCTCTTTTCTATTTTTTTTTTTTTTTCTGGTAATAACTAGCTAGGACTAGAACTGTAGAAGTCACAAAAAAAGGCAAAATATACTGATTTATACTTCCTTTGGCCTGCTCCATCTCTCAGGGAACACACTGGGAGCTTCAACATTTTAGAGCTGTAAGAAAACACCACTTCCTAAAAATGACCAGCCTGCTGAGGTTTGCTTTGGGGTATTTTGCCTGGATAGAATGGCTATATTAAATTCTACTTTGTTAAACTCCATCTTACTGGGAAAATATGAGTATTAGCTAATCAGCTTCCAATTTTTGAACTTAGAGAAGAGTTTTGGAGCTTGAGGTACAGCTCCTGTCTGTAATTTCTTAACCTTAAAACTCAAGTATCTTCTGTTTTAATGCAATCTAGCTTTTTTTTCTCACATACCATTTTTTATTGTTGCAACAGAGCTGTTTTGAAACTCTTCATTCATCATCATCTGTTAACATTAGTTCCATTTCCTAAGAAATTGTTGACATTTGTTTAAACACTGATACTTTTCCATTTACATGGTTATTTAACTCAAGCTTGTTATTGTGTCAAATATAGCAAGTCTTAAAAGGATACCAGTTATAAGGCTTAATTATAAGTTTTTAAGCACTGATGGATTAGAATGAGAAGGAAGCATTGTCCCCATATCATTTCCACACAGGAAGTAGGGTTGAAGTTCAGTGAAACTACCACAAAACCAGATAAGACTAGAAAAGGTTCCCAAGGTGTCTGCCACCTCAAAGAAGGAATACATGGGCTGAGGAGACTGAAAGCTTTATTTTATCTGTAAATCAGTTCATTTTTGTGGGGACATTGCTGGGGACCTGGTCCAGCACTCATCATGATTAATATGAATTTGTCTTTTTATTTTAGTAGATTTTTGATTAAGTGACGGCAGAAATATTAAAACTCCCAAAGGTAAACTCTGACAAAAGAAAATGTCGTTTTCCCCTCACGTTTTAGGTATTGTTTTCAGGCAGTAAGAAATGCCTCAAGCTATTTAAGAAGTTATGAAGATAACATATTTAAATGTGTAACATTTTCTTAGCTTGTGAATGCTGTATTCTTTAAAAGACAAAATGAAGATAATAATTGTTGCCAAAAAAATTGTATGTTGGAAAAGTTGACAGTAAAAATGTGGGAATTTTATATGTTTAATTTATTTTTTCTGACCAGACTTGAATAGGTCTCTATTCAGTGCTGATATTTGTGGATTCTGTCTTATGTTGGTATAAAAACATATTTCTAAGTTCAAAAGGGAAAAAAAGAATAAAATACTGTTATTCATTGTTTCTGTGAAGTACTTCTCATTAACATTTCGTATAGTACAGATGAAATGGTTGTGATCTGATGAAATAGAAAATATCAGGACAAAGACATGTAGAGTTTTATACACATGCTAAGTAAAAAACACACTAGTTTTTAATTTCCTAACTAACCATAAACTGAAGTTGTTGCCCTACAAGATAGACATTACAATTAGTTGTGCAAACACTGCTTTGTGTCAACACAGAATCAGCTTAGGTTAAAGCAATGTTGTCGGTAACCAGACAATCTCTCGCTTAGCAGTGAAGGTGGGTAGGAATTCGCAAAAGATCATTTAAAACATCTGCGCTGTGAGGACTCTATCCAACAGCTGAAAGGAAGTAATGAACAGGATCATCGTTTATTGAACAATTTTCAGTATGATTCACGGAGCATGGCAGTAGAGGATGTCTTTTAGCTTAAGTAACTTTCTATCTGCATGACAGAAACAGCTCCCCGTTAAAACATCTCCAAAAGTAGACTGACAAATACTTTTGGAAATTGTTAATACAGCACAGAGTGATCATGTGTTTGGAGTCACAAAATGTGTGTTCTTGTGTGGCTAGGATGGTTAGATTAAAATCCATTTTAACTGATCCTCTTGTATAAGGCACCCAATAACCAACCTTCTGTGGTCCTGACATCTCCCATTTTTTGTTCCTCATCCATCTCCTAATTTCTTCTTCTGTTGAATTTCATCACACCTCACTCGGAGATTCTGGTAATGTAGATTCTTTGCAAAGAAACTAAGACTGAAAATATACACAAAGAATTTCTCTTGGAGAATGGGGCTGAATAGAAGTGAAATAAAAATCATGATATGTTTGCAAAATTCTTAGCAAAATAAGATCAATTTCCTTTGCTCTTATTCAAACTGCTTCAGAGACACTATCATTCAACTCCTGATTCCTTCTCAATGCCTCCTTTTTCAGCCAAAACCTTAGTTTTGTACTTGGCAACAGCTCTTAATCAAGAAGGCAATTACAGCTTTACTCTGCGCACTGTGTTTGTCAGTCAGAGTTAAAACTCATTTGACGGATCACTTCACCCTGATATCCAATCTTCAGTCTTCAGCATCATTGCTTCTGTTTTGTTGCTTCATTTAGAAACAAGGCACGCTAATGTGAAAGCCAGGAGAAGATTTAAAGTGTCTTAGCATTATACTACACATACATTCATTCCCTCTTTACACATTTTTACTTTTCCTTTCAGCAAACTGTATATGCTCTTTGCGTTCCTGTTTACATCCCTTAAAGGGGTGCTAGAGCCTGACTTCTCAGCCTCTTAAAAATTATAAAGGAGAAAAATAACTAGCTATATTCTCCAGTTTGCAAAAAAAAAAAAAAAAAAAAAAAAAAAAAAAAAAAAAAGTAAGGGGAGAGG
>VZRN01006112.1:899048-961200 GCA_013397935.1 Dasyornis broadbenti
AAAAAAAAAAAGTAATTAGGGGCAGTGTGCTCCAGGGGACTGATATTAGTGGCACCAAAAGGAACGTGGGCTATTAGTGGGTTTGAACATTCAGCTTGTACTTAGTGGTCCTGTATTTCCCAAGACATAGATTTGTAGCCTCTATTTAACATCCAGGAAGCCTATGAAATAAAGAAATATTGCATATTCAGAAAGAAATCAAGATCAAAGAATCACAGGAACTTAGAATGCCTGGGTTGGAAGTGACCTTAAAGATCATCTAGTTTCAACCTCCATGCTGTGGACAGGGACATATTTTGCCAGATCAGGTTTCTCAGAGCCGCATCTAACCTAGTCTTGAACAGTTCCAGGGATGGAACATCCACAACTTTTCTGGGCAACCTCTTCCATCACCTCTCTATCCTCACATTAGAGAATTTTTAAAATATCTGATCTAAACCTACTCCTTCAGTTTAATGCCATTCTCCCTTGTCCTGTCACTATATGGTCATGTAAATAGTCTCACCCCAAAGCTTCCTCTTTTTCCAGGTTGAATAAATCCAATTCTCTCAGCCTTTCCTCGTAGGAGAGGTGCTCCACCCCTCTAATCATCTTGGTGGCCTCCTCTGCACTGGCTCAATGAGGTCCATGTCCTTCCTGCGCTGGGACCCCAGATCTGGGTGCAGCACTGCAGGTGGGGTCTGACCAGAGCAGGGCAGAGGGGCAGAATCCCCTCCCTCACTGCTGCCCACGCTGCCTTGGATGCAGCCCCGGATGTGTTTGGTTTCTGGGCTGTGAGTGCACACGGCTGGGTCACATCCAGCCTCTCCCCCACCAGCACCCCAAGTTTTTCTAGGCAGGGTTGCTCTTCATCTGTTCATCCCCCAGCCTGGTTTGATACCAGAGGTTACCCTGGCCCAGGTGCAGCACCTCGAACTTGGTCTTGTTAAACCGCGTTGGATTCCCATGGGCCGACTTCTTGAGCTTCTTCAGGTTCCTCTGGATGGCATTCCAAACCTCAGGCATGTCAACTGCACCACTCAGCTTGGTGTCATTTGCAAATTGCCTGAAGTTGCAATCGATCCCTTTGCCTTTGTCATTAATGAAGATATTAAATAACATTGATCTCATCTCAGTAATCTCTTAGTTCTTGCTTTCTGGCCTCAGAGTTATTTTTCCAGCTAGAATAATTTCAAATAAGTAAATTAGAAGCAGAATCTAAAGCAATTGTCTGAGTGTCCAGACTTAAATGCCAGAAGCATTTTTATTTTAGATCCCGTATGATTCTGAGCTGCCCTGTTGTAGAAGGCACCACTTCAGTTGCTGCAACTAGCATTACTCTATTGCTGATTCTGAAGGATCTGCTTGGTCAGATAAAATTATTATCTCCATACCTAAGTAAGACCTGATGACTGAATCTTGAAAACACCCATACCATGGTTTCAGTTTCTCTGTGTGAAATTAACCGTTGTGTCAGCCAGAGGTCAGAGAACTTTTGTCCAAGCGTCTTTTTCATTACTGTTCTGTACAAAACTGTTGTGTTTTCATAACTCTAAGTGGCCTGAAAATAGGTATCTACTGTGTTTGTTTTAAATCTCAAGAGTATTTCTAAGTTTATTTTTCCTTACCAGAAAAGTGGAGCTACACTGGTAGCAGCATTCCAGGTAATAAGCTAGCTGGTGTTTGGGACCCTCCTCAGCATTAATAATTAGGCTCTCCATTCAGTTTTTAAACATCATAATGTATCTGCTCTCTGTTAAATTAAATCTTGTCTGTCTGCCTCTGCTATATCTAGAAAGATCTTCTACTGTTTTGATACCTTAGGAAAGTCTCGTCTTATTTACCTAAGCACAAGGCTGCATATATCTAAAGGATATATTAATAAAGAAGAGAAATTTGACCAGTGGAGCATTACTGAAGGTTATTATTAAACTAATTTAACTTTTAGAACTATATAAATGGTTTTCTTGTTATAAGTAAATTCTAAAAAGAAGGATTAAGAGAAAGCTTTTCCTTCTGTTGTTGCTTTCTTGGAAACCACACATTCCTTCTACATTTTGTTTCGTTCATGTTTCTTTTTTATTAACTACCACTTGTTCCTAAAAATCCCATTATTTTATATTACTTGATGATTTCGTCACCATGGATTTCAAACCTGCTAGCCATCTTACTCTACTTGTGATGCTGAAAAGAAAATGTGTAGAAAACAGATTTCCCTGAATCCTTCCAGCATTTTCTATTACAGAAGAGAGAAGAGAGTTTTGTCACTAAACAAATTTCTTTTTAAATTTTCAATATTTTTTGGCATTGGATTAAAACATTGCTGAAATACTAATACGTGCCCACACACAGACAAAAGGGGAAGAAAGCTTACCTTTTTTTTAAAGTTTTGAAGACCTTTACACATCAACTTTTGTGATTTAATATTTCAAGCAGTTAATTTCATTTCATAAAAGATAAAATTACTTATAATATATATTTATGCTTGCAAAAGCAGGTTTTTGCTTGTGCAGTGCTACACTGTGGTAGATACACTTGAATGGATTTCTTATGCATTAGATGCATTGATATCTGGTCTACAATTCTATTTTTTCCCCACAGCTTTCCAAAACTTTTGAGTATAAACATAGCAATATAAATAATAAACTTCCTAAGTAACCAATATAATTTGTTATATTTCTCTACAACTGTGCTTAGACAAGATCTTTAACTCCCTAAGCTGTTTGGATATAAACCAGGCTCAGATAAAAACTTTATAGCTCTGTTATCACAAAACCAAGAGTTAATCAAAATCCCTACTACTGAGCCCTGAAATAAAAGATAAAGTACATAAAGTACAGCGCTATGTTAATGCAGCTGTCTGGGAAGAGATTAGTTTTATCTGCACACGTATGCATCCAGTCACATGCTCAGTAATGGTAAAGGACACAAGTTGACAACATTAATCTTTAGATTCTCAGCTAATGTACAACCTTCACCTACGGATGGGTTTATGTTGCACATCCAGTTGCTGAGTGATTTTAGGTTTTGGCTCCAGGATTTGGAAGCTGACTGTAGAAACTATGTTACACAGCTTATTTTGTGCAAGATGACGGAAACATTTCACTGCAGAATTAAAAAGAGTTCTTAATTTTGCGAAAAGGATGTATTTCTGTTCTTGCAGTATCTCAGTTATAATAGCCCTGCTTCAAAAGCTTTTGTTTCTTTGATTATCTACATAATACAATCAATTCACCTATAAAAGCATGGTGTATTTTTATATCTCAGTGACAGAATTTTCTCATGGTAAAATTTACTTCAAAATCGTGCTATTTTCCTGGTTTCATTCTGCTTTAAATCACAGAAAATTGCCCGTAGTATTTGAAAGCACAGGTGGATGGTAAATGATCGATCTCTGGGCATAATAACATACTATGAAGGAAAAATAATTTTCCTTTGATTAATTTAATTCAAATGGTTTTACTGTATGGGAAGAATTGTGAATCCATACCAAACAGAAAGTTTACTTGGCAGCAATCGTCCTTTCTAGCAAATTTTCTTCAAGTAAATGCTTTGTGTCTGATACAGTGCAATAGAAGAAGAAACCAGGTGCAAAGAATTTCTGCAATTAGACCCAGATATCTTCGGATCAGTCTCTAGATGAGCTTCTTGGAAAAGCAAAATATCTTCCAATTATCTGCAAGTTCAACTTGTGGGATACCAAGAAACACAGCAGCGCAAAAATATCCCAGATTCATGAAGCCAATCTCTTCAGAATATACAGTTTATACCAAGGACTGGTAGTGGCTTGTGGGGTGGCATTTCTGACTGCAAAATGGGTTCTATTGTAAATTCATCTTCATGTGATAAAACTTTAATAGTTGCAAGGTTATAAAATGACTATTTCATTCTTTTCTAGGAGTCCCTGCACTACACAATGTCCCAAACAGCATTGTTTTCCAAACCCCTTGCTTGTCATTCTAGGTAATCTTTCATCACTTTCTTCAGTTTAAAATTTAAGTAAACTTGTTTTTTGGTTTTTTTTTTTTTTTTTTTTTTTTTTTTTTTTTTTTTTTTTTTTTTTTTAAAGACAAACAGCCTTGACATTTTTGTTTAATGCATTTTGAGAAGATAAGACCACAATTCCCCAATTCCCCTATTCATACATATGGAAAGCAAAGGCAGAAGAGCATTCAAATGGAACTGCCTACTTCCTCGTGAGCCTTATATAAGAATGCACCTACCTCTTCCAAGAACTGTCTTGGCTCAACTCTGTTTAGTTTATGAAATTCGAGAGATCACAGCAGGTGTTAATTGCAGGCCGTTCTGGGATGTTTACTTTGCATTACTGCAAGGAGTAAATGGAAGAAACATAACCATGCCAGAAATTTCCAGTCCAGCAAGCCAAAGTTTCAGAACTGAATTTCATTTACCTGAAGTTCTGTGGCTTTACAGCATATTGCAAGTCCTCTCTGAGATTAAATTTACATGTAAAATTCTCATCTTTTATACAGCCATCACAGCTTATTGAAGAAAATGTAATGCTGTGAGGTCTTTTGGAGCAATATCTTTTATATTCCCAAAATTATAAGCTATGAAATTACTGTTCTTCTCTGTCCTGTGATTGTAATATTTTCAAGAGAAGTTAAATGTTTTACATGCTAAGTTATTTGTTATTAATGTGATGTCACACCACAGGAGAAATAAACAGAAAATTTGGTTTTATAGGAGATTTATAATCTACTTCCATTAACTAGAACATCTTTGTTTTCATTTTAGTTTAATTTATTTGATTTCTTACATTTTAACAAAATCTCATATTATCCTTTCCTTAGAAGTAATAAAGCAGACGTTAGATGTTCTCACATGTGCTTAACAATATTCAAGGTTATACTGTCTGCCCAGAAAACTTAATTTTAAGTTTAGCATGGAAATAAGGAAGAACACAGCAATTTAAGCTTTGTGCCTTTTAAAAGAGGATATACAGGCCCTAAGTAATTTCAGAAGTATTTGAATATTTCCACAGGCCCTCTTCCTCTCTTGGGGACATGTGCTGCAAAGACTTTCCCTTAAGGAATTTCTTACAGACCAGCTCTGTTAAACACACTCCAGAGGAGACTCTGAAAGACAGGATGACTGTTTTCTATATCCTTGAATAAGGTCTGTCATTTAATTACCAAGCAATTCCTCTTTCCTCGCAGTACTTTTATTCATGTCTTTAGTGGCCCAGAAAAACAGAAGATATGACTTCTGAAGTGATGCAAGTTTGCCCTGTGGCCCTTCCAGCTGTACCTGACCCCTATTACTGATAAAGTGCTCTAACAATGCAGGTTTACAAATGGTTTGCCTTAAAATCATCCCTTACTTCTGCTGTCAGTGAACTTAAGGACTCAGTTCCTGAAAGATGTTCAGCAAATGCAGCTCCTGTGAAGTCAACTCCCTACATTTTATAGGGATAAGCTGTTCCAGAGGACAGAGGCTTTCTTTTCTTGAACCTAGCCTTGGTAACCAGAAAAAGCCTCACACATTATGCTTAAATGCAACATGGATTATATACTTGCTGTTTTCCTTTAAGATTTCTGTGTCATGTTTTCCATTTTGCCACGTACCACTGGAGTCATTCCACCTGGTGGCTCAGAAGAGAAGGGGTAAATATCTTTCTGAACAAAATATTATTATGGTAACCTTATGCTACCTCCATATATTTTGTATAAAATGTGAGTCTTTCAATTGCCAGTATCTTATTCAGGGCTCCAAAAGTGGGGAAAAAGCTCCTGCAAATGGAGAAAAACTGAGAATCAATTTCAGGAAGACCAGAGCCATGGTTTTCCGTACACTGGTAATATCAATCCTAGAGGCCTGAGTTAGCCCCTTGGAAATTTCCTCTGACTGGAGTAAGGAAAACTTCTAAAAGTTTGAGTCTAACCTAACAGGAAGTCTGGATTTCCTGTATTTCTTAACGTACAGCTCTACAGTTATTCTTAGGATACCTGCTTGATGAAATGTGCTCCTAAAAAAGATAAAGGCACAAGTGTCTTGATTTGATCCTGGAGCCAGCAGGCTGTATCAGGAAAGACGGAACAGCAGGAAGCTTCTCTCCCCAACGCTGAAAGCAAATGGATTTGGTTGCTTAAGAGATCATCTGGGGTCCATTTGGAATGCCCTTGGAATTGTGCCCTTTTCCCTTGTCAAGGAGACTGATGCTGCTGAAAAAGCTGTGTTGGTCCAATGAAAAACACATCTTCCACTGGCAAAATTTGACATGTTTCATTTTGCTTTTTTGAGTATCTAGAGTTTCATCTGTATTTCATATAACCAAGAATTATGTCGTACTTCAGTCCCAACAGTATTTTAGAGTTTCAGTGATCTCTTTCCAGACAGAAATTTAGCAGAATAGTATTTAAAGGCAAAGGTAACTTTAGCCTATCTGAAAAGCACTGCATTTCACAGCCTCTCAAATGAAGAGAATGATTTTTTTTTAAGCAATATAGATGTTTGAAAGAATATTTACAAAACACAATGAACTAATTTACTCTTTAAGTATGTAGAAATGTTACCTAAAGAGAAAAAAAAGGTATTTTTAAGTTATCTTTTTAAAGAGGTTTAATAAGTTTTAATGAAATCATATCTCTTTCCCGCTACCACAAATTGTCCAAAAACATTGTAGAGATACTATCCTTACCCCGATTTCACTTGTTCTATCTTTAAAGATATAAAATAACTAAAGATTCAAAAATAAATGAATTCTTAAACATTATATTAGTTTTCTAATATATAAGATCTTAAGGTATTAAAATTAGCTTGTCGGGAAGGTCTAGAAAGATTTCAACCCTCCCTTTTGAAGTAAATTTTGACCCTCATTCATCTCTTTTGGTGCAAATACATCAAGTGCAGGCTATTCAAAGAATATAAGCTTCATAAGCCTTCTAGAACAAAACAGTTAAAGCAACAAAGTATCTTTAAATTAAAAAATCTATTGGAGAGGTACTGGTAAGATTTTGATGTGGAGAGAGAAATCTGTAGCAGCTATATTGTTTGCTGTTACACAGAGATACTGAATGAAAATGCCTCTGCTGGGAGAGACTTTTGCACAGATTTCTCAGACGACACTCATAGATTTTTTTCTGGAGATCAGGAAGTAATTGTAGACAGAGTCTACTAGTTCTCACTCCTGTCAGTTCCCTAGGTTTTGCATTGCACTACTTTTGGTTTGTGAAATGTAAACCAGCAACACAAGCTATAAAAAAACTCAATAAATTATAGAAATTAAAACAGGGGGAAAATCCAGGATGCTGCATGTGAGAGGGTTTGTGTGGGTCCAATTAACATTCCTGAACATAAAAACAAAGTTAAAACATTAGGCAACATCAATACCTCCGATACTTCTTCCATATGCTGCTTCAGCTTTTGAACACGGGATGTGGCAGTCTGCACAGACACAGCACACGGCTCAGTGTAAACACAGCGCTTAAAGCAAAGCTTTAAACTTCTGATTTCTCTTTGAAGTGAGCAATGTGCTCTTGAGTGGATCAGATACTTACATATTCTGTGAGAGTTTCTGAGCAACTGTCCGTGTTTGGATCCAAGGACAGCATTCGCACAGAGTTTTCCCTGAGAGCATTCCATCAGACAGGGAAACTGTGTGCGCTTCAGCCCTGTCCTGGGATCAAACCTCGGAATGAGCCTGTCTGGATGACACTTCAGGAGCATCTTGGTCTTGCTAAAGATCAAGTGGAACTCCAAATTATGTCAATGGGTTTAACTGACAATTTTGTAAAGACTTAATTGCTGAATTTTATATTCTAAAATAACAGAGCTACATTTTTTCCTCCCCGAGGGAGACTCCTGTGGGTGCACAACAGATAACCAAACAAATCTTTGTTACATGAACAATACAGTATAATCACACTCGAAGAGAAAGAAACCAAAACAGGACAAAGCAGAAAAAGTAGAAAAATGTGCCTCTATATTCTAGCAGTTTTCCTGCTCTTTTCTTCATTTTAATTTTAAGGAAAGGGGCCTTTGGGAAGGAGCTTTTTACTAGTTTTCTGTGCCATATTTAATATTATATTGCCCAGGTATGTTGCCCATCAGGTATTCTTGAAATGAAACTAATAACAAATAATTTGCTAAAAATTTCTGGATATTAAAAAAATAAAAAAAAATACAAGTAATGCATAATAAAACAAAGGCAGCCTTTTTCTCTCTTTTTAAATGCACCAATTAAACCATGAATTGTTCAGAATTCTATATTTTGCTTTAGTTTTTCCACTGTAGTAGGATAAAGTGTTCAGGGATGCAGATTAGTATGCATGTGGAAACACTGAAATATAATTTATTTTTAAGACAACCACCTCAGTTTTTGTAATTCACTTAGGAATCTGTGTAAAGGTTTTGCATGCATTAAATTATTTTTTCACATTTCATTCAACCCACAGCGGGACAATCAGCTTCAGGTTTCAGCTATGATTCAGTCTTGATCACAGCACATTATTATACCCACACAACCGTCATTTGCTTTTCTTTCTCCAGCTATAGATGATTGGGTTGCTTGCAGCTTTCTTAATTAAAAATCTGCTTATTTTTACTGGACTTAGGTTGAGAAGATTAAAGGATATGATGAATACACAATTTATGACTGAAACGGAAAGTTATCTGGGAAGTAAAATAGAAGTGAAATATAAGTATGTATTCTGCAGATGTAGCCTGGTACAGAACATGCCAATTTTCACTGGAAACTTTATTGCTGATTTTAGACGTCTACTTTTGTATTTGTACAACATGTTGACCTATTCAAGGTATTAGATGTGCATCTAGACAGCCTAGAAAATAGCATGGATACTGAGAGACCAATTGTACATTTCAGCAGCGGATTTTGAAAAGCAACGTCCGTATTCAACTTAATTACAGAGTCAGCCCAACTAGATTTTACCAGCAAATGACATTTTGCAATTCCATCCACCCATTTTCTTTTATGAGAAATTAGTCAAGATAGTAGTGAATTAAAACACAAATATCTGTTCCATTATGCCAACTGAATATGGCCTAGACAGCATGCCTAACACTTAAAAATACGTGATACACTGTTTGTAATTCCCTTCAAAAAAGGAAAAGTAATGTATAGATATGATGGATATGCGTTTTATTTGTTATTCCTCTTCTATCCATAAGAACAGAGGTAAAAACATAACAAGTCACTAATAAGTCTCTGAGCACACCAATGCATGGGATACCAAGTGTTTGTCCTCCCTGAAGCCATGTGGAAAGACTGAAGGAGACAATGAAGAGACTAAGTCACACTTCCCCTTGTTAAAACTTGTGCTTTATGTGTGGGACATGTGAATTCGTACCCCTCTTCTGCTAGAAAATAGTGAATCTGGTGAGAGCACTCAACAAAACTTATCAATATTCTGGAGTAACTCAGGGATGGGTTGTCTTCACCTGTTCTCTGCCCTTCCTGCTGGCAATCCTGTAGTTTATTTGCGCTCTTAAATGTTTCCTATAGAGAAAAAATAGTTTTGCATGTTGGTCAGTTTATTGTTTTCAGCTCTATTCTCAACTACAGCGAGGAAAATCAGTTGGATTTAGGACAAAAAATTACTAAATAATCAAGAGACTAAAGATATGTGAAAGGAAAAATGCCTCTACTTTATATGGGAGGTTTCATGTTGCTTTCATTTTTTTTCTAGGAATAAAAGCTAAGATAAGATATAAATATGTCACTAGACATTTTTCATGCGGATGAAAATTTTTTAAAGTTAAAGCCTTGTATAATTTTATGTCAAGAACATGTACCACCTTGAGTAAGTTGGGAAGACTGAATAATGAGATAACAGTTCAAATTTTGCCCTACTTGCATAAAATAAATGGTGATGTAGACAAAGAGTGAATGGATACTTAAAAAAGATACTGCCTTGGACAGAGAGTTTAGGCAAGCAACAGATGTGAATCAGTTGTTTATTAAAACCATTGGTGAAAAAAGCTCCTGATCAGCAGGAAGAGCATGGTCCTTTCAGCAGCAGGTGCTGCTTCTTAGAATCCCATCACTGGCTGCTGTTGTGAAAACAGCTGCTAAAGTACGAGGACTAGGGACAGCTGGGGACAACCGGGTTTCTGTTTGTGAAAAGAAGCCCTTGATTTCTGAATTTTATGTGCTGTCTTCTTTTCCTATCTCCCCTTGAATTTGAGTAATGAGCCAGATGGATTTGTGTCATGAATGACTAGTGGGATTGCATTGACCTACATCTACAGCATTAAACAGAAAACGCTAAAAGTGTTTGAAGATTCACGCACACTTGTTGTGTTATAAGGCTGGTGACATTATTAAAGAAAGAAAATGGCAGGAACTAAGAGAAAAACTGTGTATCTTTAACTGAAATAAGGAGATAAAAATGTAATGTTGAAACCACTAAGCTAAACCTACATAGTAATCAGAAGTGTAGAAAGAGTTCATTTGGAGAAAACAGGTCATTGGAGGTGGTTTCTTTTCCTTTCAAATTATTCATAGCAATTTTCTATTTGTTTTTATTTTTTACTTTGTCTTCTGGGTACAGCAAATATTCTTTGTGCTGTGAAGACCCAGAGTATTTTCCCTTTGGGAATTTTACTGGCAACAACTGAAACATGCTGCAGGACAGTTTAGATTTACACAATTTATTCTTTTTGACTTTAGCCCGAAAGATGCAGTCCCATTCTTCACACAAACACAAACATGACAGCTTATTGCTGCTTCTTCACAGCCTCCTTGCTTATGCTAGAAAAGCTTTCACCACCTATGGAAGGTGAATGAATTCAGCACTCTGCTCTGTTTTTAAAATGTCCCACAATGCCGGCAGTTCTGCAAAGAACACGGCAGCTTCGGTGGTTAAACTGCTGTAACAAGACTGACGAGACAACATCAGAGCCCATAAGTGAAACAACACATGCCAGAATTCTGTGAATGTTTCTAAAAGTCAAAAGAGTCTTTGTGGAGACCCGTGGGCTTCAACTCTTCTTAATCTTGAACTGCAAGAAAAGAAACTGATGTAGCCGATCAGGTGTTTACTGTTGGCAGATTATTTTGAGCTTTGGGATTGCGTAGATGCTGAGTGCTCCAGATCATTGCATCAGCAAGAAACATTCTTCTTGTTGTATTGCAGTTTTACTTAATTATGAATCTTCCACATGAGAAAAGATAATATTAGCCATGGAAAATGAAACTGCAATACAAGCTGAGCAAAAGGGCCTCCAGGACAATGAATTTGCAAGTATCTTCTGACTTTTGTGGATTTTAGCCAGTAAACGAATTGTGCTAGGTTGAACTCTGAAACAAATATGTTTTAATTATGATGAATTTAAGTGTGCCGCAGCATCATGCTTAATTAAAAAAAAAAATGTCCATATGAAGACTTGTAAGTTTGCTGCTGGTGATAAATGACCTTGTGTAAGGCTGCTGAAGGTGGTTCATCTCAGCTGTGAATGCAGGTATATAATGACATCTGGGTAACCCATTGCCGTGTTACATGCAGAATATTAATCTAGACGGAAGTTGCTGCTGAAATTTTTTAAAAGAAAATGAATTGATTTATTCACTTTATGAAGGATTAAAGAAGTGAATGTTAATTTTTTAAAAAAAGTATTTAAAATAATCTCTAATTCCTATCAGAGGGGAAAAGCTACATTTTAATTCTAATCTTTTTCACAGAATCACAGAATGGGTAAGGCTGGAAGGGTCCCCTGGTGGGTCATCTTATCCAACCTCCCAGCTCAAGCAGGGTCTTTGACGTCTGTCTTTCCAAAGCTCAGTAATGGAAGACAATTTTTTTGGTCAAAATTTCAGCCTCTGTATTAAAATCTAAAATCCACAGGGAAATCTGTTTTCTCTAAAAAAAAAACCTTTAAAGCCACATTGATAGGATAGGATCTATAAATTCAGTTATTGAAAATCTGTCATGGGTCATAACTGTAAAGGTTATGGCACTTTAAAAACCATTTAAAACTGAAAACAATTTAAGTTGTTTACATCTAGCTATCTTAATGAAACCCTGTTATGAAGTAAAGACTAATGTTGCAATCTTCACAACTTTAAAGCGACATTCAAACGCAGTTCCTACAAATTTTAATTTTTTTCACTATTTCACTGTTTCACAAAATTTGCAATAAAGAGAATGGCAAATATGTGGAGATTGCCAGGTTGAGCACACTTAATGAGTTGTTTTTTTTTTTTTTAAAGTACCTAACTATTGAGGCATTTCATGTTTTCTTCAACCTGGGTTACCTAAGGGCCTTTCCTTGCCCCTAGGCAGCTTTAACATTTAGTTCTCCACTTTCCATTTCACATTGCAATTCAATCTTTTAAGAAATAAAAAATATGTAAAGCAATACTAACCCTAACAAAAAAATAAACAAAATTATCCTCCTAAAAGCCTTCAGAATACTCTCTCCTGTACTTCAGAGCAAACACAGCAATATATACAATTTCTGTAATCACAACTTCGTATTTCCATATTAGCAAAGTTGTACTACAGATACAACCTTTATGTTGAAAATTTTTATGATATCCTTAGATCCCATTCAAATCAATAAAATTGGAATAATAGCTAGTATTCTCAACATAATAGTTGAAATAAATTATTTATAAATTTATAGCATATCTCAAAATAATATTCCTGTTTCTTTTTTAATATAACTTTTAGGAATTATTCTGTCTGACCACAAATAAAAAAAAAAAAAATTGAACCTGTACACTGAAATCAAATGACAGGTTATAGATCAAAAATACATGGATAAATATGTTTTTGAATGGGCTGTCTTACACAATTAAGAAACAGTGTGTTATGTTTACTGGAAGCATATGTTTCTGTTTTCTTCCAGCATTTTAAGAAAAGTTTGGAAATTCAGGTAACAGCTCTTTCTTTTCTTCTCATGTATGGTTGAATAATTATTTGATGTTCTGTTTCTTCTATGCTTGTTCATTCAGAAAATTTTGCTGCTTGCAACAATATATGAGTAAGAGATGTTTTGTGGCTGACTGCCACTAATTCTTTTACTTTTTCATAATATTAGCATGGGCAAAATTAATGGTCCTTTATTTCATGCTCCAAGACAAACAGCCTTGCAATGACAAGTATTTAAATAAAAAAAATGATAGATTATACTTCTGTTGTAATTCTTTGAAGGGTATTAAAACTTTTTGGCAACTGTCTGTAACGAATTTTTCATTCAATATTACAAACTTCCGTTTCATGGAAAAGTGGTCTGTAAAGGATATTTGTTTCACTGATCAATTTTTAACTTCTCTGGATGTTTTAGTGTGCTTAAAATAACATTGATGGCATTCTAAAATATAAGCTATTCCATATCTATTGATAAAAAATAACTATTGTTAATCTCAGTGAAATATTTATCCAGCTCTTCATCTTTACTCAGTTATGTTTTGTTTTATTCAGAGTCTTTTTCTTGTAACAGGACTAACAGAAGGATCTGTGTATATGTCTTCAGTTCTTACTGTTTACTGCCTGGTGTATTATTTTAAAGCAGTTTGTTTAGTGTGTTACGAGTTATTTCAGTCAGGACCCTGCTGAATACTAAATTTATGCACTTGTTTTATGGACATTACCTCTGGTATCAGGATAAAAGCTGGTGGGAGTTACACCTTAATCCACTGCAATTAAGACAATTCTTAAGATGTTTATAAGAAATACAGAGCTCATAAGGCTGATAAGGTATAATGATGGTTATTCTTTTTCTCCTGGCACATCAGCCACACTGATGACACATTGAATTTTTTTTCCAGAATCCCAGATACTTTTGATATGCATGGAACTTGGTTGCTCCTTTTTTCCCAAAGTAACCTTTACATTATTCTTTTTGAATCAATCTCCTGTATTTATTATTCCCGAGATTTATTTGATGTAATGTTAAATGTCTCAAAGGTTTGAGCATTGAGCTGCTCTCTAGGCTGGTTTAGACCAGGGGGAGGTAATAGGAACTCTGAAATTGCTGTGTCTGAGCTATAGAAAACCATCTAGATAGGTATGACAGGGCACATCAGGGTGACAAATGCCTTTGTGGGAGACACTTGAAAACTGTCAGATATCCAAGGTTATCTAAAATGGCATTAGACAAACATCGGGGCCAAATATTTGAGTCCAAACACCCTAGCTTAATGGTTATGGAACATTAAGAAAATTCTACAGCCTTTGCACACATCTGTCTCACTGTTTTGCACTAAATATTATTTTTAGTAATTAAAAAACAGTGAGACAGATGTGTGCAAAAATATTATTAAAAATAATAATATTTAGTGTAAAACAGATTAAACTAAATTTGCATAATGGTATTCAAGGAGAGTGAAAAGTTAGGCCTGAATTCTCTCGCAGAGGAGTGATAACAGAAATTAGGAATGCCATTTTTTGAACAAGTGCTCTAAACCATAGGAATGGGTGACCATGAAGTGAAAAGAGAGGACACATCCCTGTGCAATTATTTTTTTAACACTTTGCCAATACCCACGTGTCAAAGATGTTATTCAGAACTGCTGGATCCTACAGCAGCTTGTTAACAGAACATAAAACTTCTGTCATATGCAATCTCGGGTATGATTTCTGGGTGCTTTTATGTAAGTAGGTAAGTAGGTAGATAGACAGACAGACAGACAGACGTATGATATCTGCTTGTGTATTGAGCTGAATTTTTGCCTTGCCTGTGTTTGAGTACAACAGCTGCTGGCGAGCTCCAAAATTGTTGTATTGAGGAGAACTCCGAGTCTCTATGAGAAATTCCTCCTCTTCTTTTAAAAAGACACATATTTTCCAGTCCCTTTTATAATATATTTTGTCTAGTTATTGTTAGACGCAAAGAATGAGCTGAAGCTCAAATTAACAGAAGGAACAAGTTCTGTCTTGGCCTCATACAGACACTGTAACCCCATAGAAAATGAGTAATTATTCTTAGAAAACTTATGTATTCAGATATTACTTCAGGATAGTTTAGTATCTTATGGTATCATAAATATATATTGGAATCTAACTGGATAGGAAATAGAAAACGAATGTGTTTCCAAACTGTATTAGCAGAACTGTGTCTTGGTTTTCTCTGACAAATTTCTTTTACTGCTCAGACACATCGCCTGACATCTCTCATTTTCTTTCCCCACCAGGAATTGAGCCATTTGGTCGGGTTTTTAGACTGTCAGGACATGGCAGAAGTAGCATCTTTGATTGCACTTTCTGACCTGCTGCATTTCATGATCCCAGATCATCTGCACAGCTCATGTGCTTTATCTGTCATATAAGAAATAATTGTTCATATGCTGAAGAGTAAATAAAAACAGACAAGAGGCCTGCCAGTAAAACACAAACCCTTCTGAAAGGACTATAATAAGTTAGCAGTCATTTTGAAGTGCTCTAGATTATGTTGGATCATCACAAATGTACTGTGAGCTCGTATTTCTTTTCAAAGAAATGGTCAATAAAAATATTGCCTGCTGTACTGAGTTGACCTTGGCTGGATGCCACACACCCACCAAAGCCACTCTAACACTCTCCTTCTCAGCTGGATGAGGGGGAGAAAATATAGAAAAAGGTCCATGAGTTGAGATAAGAGTAGGGAGAGATCCCCCACCAAATACCAGCATGGGCAAAACAGACTTGACTTGGGCATATTAATCAAGTTTAATAACAACAAAATGAAAGCAGGATATCCATGTATACAAAATTTTTTTTAATTGCTATTGTTCTCTACCATTCATTGTATTTCTTTTTAAAAATTCTTCTTAAAGAAAGTTCTAGTTTTTACTGAAGATTGTGGTCATTAAAGCCTTTTCAGTATTGCCCTAGAAATTTGGGGTTCTTGCTATAATGTTTTCATGTTTCTGTCTGTCCTGTGATCATATAAATCAAGTATAAAAATGTTAATTTTCTTAAGAAAATTTTGCTAGCTTTGGGATATCTTTCCTTATTTATAATACTTAACAAATATTTGTTGATAAAAAAAGTCACAATTTTTTTAGAGGAAAAATCACATTACATTGATCCTAGAAAAGACAACAAAAATAAAGATAGATATTGCCGTCACTTTGTTCTATTCATATGATTGCTACTATTGAGAAAATCTGGGGGGGTTTATACATTGATAAAACCAAAGAAGGAAAACCTTCCTAATTCAAACTGGTCGTTACAAATTTTTATTTTGTGGTTTTATCTGTGAATACAGGAAAGAAAATGTAAATGCAGAGGGGTAGTGAATCTCTTTTTCTAAAGGGCAAACCAGTAGAAAAAGTATACAAGTACACTAAGTTTGATTGGATTTACTTTTCCATTCAAAAAGAATGTTTCCACTCCAAACTTAATTACTTTTTTGTGTTTGTTTTTTCACCTAGTTCCATGATACAGACTTACATAGTTTTATTTTACTAGGCCTAAAATATCCCTAATTTGATGAACTTCAGTACACATAAATGAGATAATTTACCAGGTAGAAGTTTGTGACAGAGCTGACTGATCAAGGCTATTGTGTTTTCACTTCTGTAAATCCTGATGCAGAAAGTTCTTTCTTTTAGCAGTAAATTGGATATCCAGCTCTGATAATGGTGCAAGATACTGGGTTTACTTTCTTCTAGGGTTTATCCTCTTTGCTATTTTTCTCTGTGATTTTGATCCAGTGTTTGTTTGCCTCCTCTTGTAATTACATTCTCAGGCTACTTGGTCTGGTCACAAAGTAGGTTTAAAATACAAGATAATAATGATGCCCAATTTCTGACATGAGAGTCTGACACTGCCAAAGTCAGTGAGGATTTTGTTATGTGTCAGTGGAGCCAAGAACTTCAAGACTGATCTCTCACCTCTTCGCCTGGTTTTCAGGGACTCACACAAAACCACAATTAGGTGCAGGAGAGAATGACAACTTCTTTGTAAAAACATCTGAAACTGAAGATGACAGTCTTAGATTTTGTTCAAATGCACCAGATGACATTAAAGTAAGCTGGTAAGACAGGTAAGTTTCTAAACACCTCCTCACTGACCATGGAAGACGGTGTCCTGCTTTGTCCACCCTCTTATGAGTTATCTAGCTAAACTTGGGAGTATAGTCAATTTTCCAGCACAGAATAGCAGGATGTGGTGCCTGTCTGGGAATGAGCTTGTGGTTCCCCCTTTCCCGAAAACATGAATGTAGGACAAAAAAAGAATGCGCAAAGTTCTATTTTAAAATGTTTTTGCAAAGATAGTTGAACTCTCAACAGTCTGAAATCTCATTTAGTTTCTGGTGTTTTCCTCTCTCCTTTTCCATTTAAATTATGGCAAAAGTCTTTAGGCTTTTTGCAGTTCAAAGTGTCATCTTCAAATTGTAGACTTTCACAGGATACCTCCATTGACACTATTATATTTTTATATTTAAATGTTTCCATTGGAAAACCCATTTTTCAAGGATCTATTTAGGCATCTGCAATTTAATTTTCTTTATATTTATCTAGGCATGATTGCTTGTTTCTGCACTATCACTCATCTATGTGTCTGTATATACAAAGACAGAACACACATTTGTGTAGAATTGAAAAGGCGTGTATGTTTATGAAATAACCATACAAAAAATTCTTGAAGTATCATAGTTTTGATAATGGTTTTAGGTATTTCAGAGTAGGTTTCTCCTCAAGCCTAAGCATACTGTTTTGCACATTTTTTTTAACTGAATAAAGGGAAATTATAAGATTGAAAATACAAAGAGAGTGGCTTAACCCCTTTAAGGAAAATATGTTTTATTGATATGATTGAAAAACATGAGAGGAAATTAGAGTAAATTCCGCTTGATATATATTTTGGTAACTACTACAGACAAAATGGACCCTTTTTTTCTACTTCATAAATCTTGATTCATGTTTTCCAGCCCCATTTGCTAGACCTCAGAGACCCAGGAGCAACTTAGATGGGACTAGATGTCTATGTACAGGCCGCGGATCGTGTCCCAGACATCTCTAGGCCCAACTATTAATGAAAAGTTTAGCTGCCGAAGCAATTTGCCGAACCTGACACCAAATGAATGCTGCCTGTATGGCATTTCTGAAGCTTTGTAGCTTAGTCCTTCACCACCCCTTACTGATGCCTGAAGTTCTCAGTAGCAGCGGAACAAATAAAGTCCTACACGTACTTGTTCAAGCATCTTGGTGCTCGCCAACCGGTAGAGTGTGACACCCTAGTGCATGTTCAAGCTGCGTGAGATTTTTCAGGTGGTTTCCAAAGCTGCTTAGCTTCCAAGGTCAGACAAGAACAGATCCATCAGCATGGTTTGAATCGCATTGAACAGAAGGAAAGATATAGCGAACTTTTTGGCAAAACCAGTTTTGTTTTTCTGTTAGTGTTTCAAGTTTCTCATCGGTAAGATTTGTACAGCTTGAAGCTTCAGTGCAAACTTTTTCCAGAATACCATCGAAACTAGCTTAGTAAGAAGCAGAAAAGGGTCAGTCATGGGGTTAGGGAAGAAAAGGAGTTGCTTCAGAACAAGAATGTTTCCATTTTTTACCTCTTTTCTGTTTTTTTTTGGTTTTGTCCTTTTTTTGGTCTCTTTTTTCCACATTTAATAGATTATTCATTTATTCCCAAACTCAAAACCTCCCTGGATTTTTCTTTGTTCGTATGCCTGTACATATCATTCTGGCAAGGAAGACAAGTACATTGCAAATAGTGAACTGGAAATCAAGAGATGGACTGCATGGAGAGTCTGCATTAATTACCCAATGTGTGGGCAGACAAGGAGACGACAGAGGGTTAGAGCCAACAATTTTAAAAGTACCTTATGGACTTAATTACCAAAGTTCAAAAAGTCTTCAAAAGCCAATTAGAACTGTTATTTGTAATAGCTAAAGCAATTAATATGGAAATATAGCAAGAATGAGCCCTTTAGTTTGAGAACCCTGAGGAATACTTTGTTACAGGTCTTTCAAATCACTTTCAGAAATTTGGACAGAAAATTGAATGGGGATTTCCTGCTGTTGTGTAAGATAAACAGAACATTTTTCTGCATGAGTAACACACTGTAGTTGCAACAACAGTGCAACTCTGTAGTGAAATCTCATATCTGAGTGAAACAAAAAGTTACAGAAAAGGTATAACTGAAGACCACTAACATTAGTCATGAGCTAACGGCACATTTGAGAATCATTTACACTGGGAGATTATTATTGTCTTTTAATAACCTTATTAAGGCTCTATCACACAGAAAAGGGCTCTGGAAGTGGGAAGAATAGAACATTTAATTCCATCTACTAGATTTAGTGGGGGTAATGACAGAAAGATATGTTTTTGCTGTATCTAAGCGGTAATGTAAAGCATTTATTACTTTGTCTACAGCAAGATCATTAAAAAAAAAAACAAAAAAAGAAAAGAGGTCTGAGAAAGAATCTTATTACTGTCTTCGTAGCCTTGAATGTGTTCCAGATGAGGTTTGCTACACTGTTGGGCAGCAGAAATAGAAGGCTATTTACAGAAATGCATAAAAGTTAATTTCAGAAAAGGGCAGAGGTCTTTCCATACCTATTTCCATTTGGGTTTTTTTTTCAGATTAAAGTTATATAAATTCTTTAAAGAACTCTATGAAAAACCTTCCAGCCTTCTAATGCAAAATGAAGGCATGGCACAGTATGCATTTTTTCAGGTATCTCTTTCAGTCAATCCACTGGATGCATTGTCTCAATAAAACACATCACATTCTGTCTTACCTATGAAAGAAAATGCAAATTGTAATTGTTACTATGGCCAGCTAGCTTTTCCCAGTATGATCCACAGGTTTTACCACTTACTGTCTCTACATGAGACAATGGCACATGCACACATCTGAAGGAACACTTATAAGAAAACATGGAAACAGGATAAAAATCCATCCTTCCTAACAATTTCAAGACAAAATCCATGGTTAATTGGATTCAGTGCATACCTTGGATTTCTGTTGACAGGAACAAAGGTCTTTGGTTTATCTAACTTAGCAAAATACCCTAGGATATGAATGGTCCACATCATAGTGATAATTTTCTGTACTTATTGCATCTTGGAAAATATCATCTTTCCAGGTGTCAGTATACTACTGATCTTGGACATGTACTTTCTACTTTTGACATTCAGTCTGTATGAAAAGTGTTCTGTCTTTGAATGATCTTCAAAGTTAGTCAGTGACTAGCACCAAAACAGAGCTGTTGTAACAGGGAAGATCACCACTTTACAGCAATGAAAAGCATGTACAAAATATGCTTGTGAAATAAATACTAAATGGTTTTCCATAAATATGTACCTATCCATATTTTTATGGCATCAGATCATGTTTGAGAACCCAAAAATAAAATTTGGATCTTAAAACTAATGTCCCTGGAAATTCTACGTGTTTCAAATGCAGACAAACCTTATGTTTAACCTTTCCCTCATTTTTTTGGCATACAGCCTAATGTTCTGTTTACCCTTTTTGTAAATATACCAAGAAAATATGATGGCAATATATCTTGAGGCAGATGGTGAGCTAACCAATACAGCTACTATACCAGGGTTTATATCAGCTGAATTTTTGACCCATTCTTCTGTGTTCTGCTGGGTTTCATGGGCTGCTTTGTCTCCTCGTATTCTACCGACCACCTTTGTGTAACCATCACACTTCAAAACACACAGAGGGTAATATTGAACTCCTTAAATAATAAGAAAAACAACAACAACAATTTGAAAATCTATTGCTTAGTGTGCACACCTGGAATGAAAATCCTCATTACTGAGGTCTGTTTTTTCAATCTGTGCTAAATACAGGGATTGAAAGTTTCAATGTAAACCATATTTTATGGGGATGCTGTTTTCATGGGAGACATACATTTGAATGGTTCAACCCTAAGAAAGTAAGCCTACTGCAAGAGAAAATACCTAAACCCCAAAATATGAAGTAGAAACAAAGAACATCAGATTTCTTTTAGAAATTTCTTGTGCAGTGAAAGAACTGACTCCCTGTTCAGTTCTTAAAAGAGTGAGATTAGGAGCTTAACTGAAAGGATTCAATAGTTTTTATGTTATATGAAGAGAAGCTTTAAATTAGGTACTGAGATCTTTCACATTTCTCTCTCAGCATTTTTTTTATTGTTTTCCTTGTTATGTTTACCCAGTATACTGGCACTAATATATTCCATTACTTTTGAATTAACTCTCTGCATTTACCACATAGTTAGGTTGTCTTCCTAAGGGTTATGAATTCTTCCAACTGTTCATGTTCCATTTTCAATCTGTTTTCAATATGGATCCCATGTTTACTTTTCTAATATTGATGGGAGTAGGAACAAAATCTCAGGATGTTTAAAGGTATAGTGATTTCTGACAGTGAAAAATGTTCATTCCTCAGTTTTTCTATGCTATCTCTGTATTAACATTCAATGGTCCTACACATCTGTTGTAAATATAAACCAGATGCTGAACTGATTCAGGTTAAAAACAAATCTCAGAAAAGGATTATTTTTTTAGTAGAATTATTCCATTTGAACTAAAACTCCATGAAATGATATAGTGGTGTGTAAGTGATGGCAAAATACAGTTCGGAATAAGAATGAAAGCCAAGGGGAAGGAAAGAGGTGGGAACATTTCACCTGGAATTACAGCCAAAGTAAATTATTTGACAGAAATTTGGCACCATTTTTTTTTTCTTTTTTTTTTTCTGCAATTGGTGGGTGTTAAAGAAAAATGTCCATCTAAAAGAAATTCAATCTATAATCCTTGTCCTTCACTAGCGATGATTTAATATACATCTGCAGAAGATCTTGATGTAGTTAAATCTCCTAATTGTTCTGTGGTGCACCAAGTCCTATTCCTATTTAGACGAATTGGCACTTCTTTTATAAACATTTCCGATGTATAGTGAAGCCCTTTTTGTCATCTCTGAGGATTTACATGATTCAGCTGGTAGCATATGGAAATAAAAGATTGAGCAGTTATGGACATTTTGAATTACTCTTCCAATGATTTTTATAAACACGAAATCTTGTAATTCTGGCTAAATTCCATGAGATGCCTAGGCAGTTTGCAAACCTTAAACAAAATTTTTTTTCGAAATTATGTAACTCTGAAAATCTCATTGTGTTGTTCTAAACCACTGCAGCAAATCATTTTCTGTATCATTACAAACACATAATTACACACGAAAAATAAGCCAAAAGGGTTTTCGAAGCTCTGTATATTCTGAAATTGTGATGTCTAAAGAAGCATCAATAACAAGCCATAAAATCCAAACAGGATACATATCCTCTTAGTATAGATCTCAAATGGGCATTTTGAGAGGGAACAGTCTGCAGTTAAAGGAAAGACTACAGTGAAGTTCTGTATCATATTGTTCTCAGTATAAGAACATCTGGATCTTCCCACCTTGTATCATATCATTACCGAGTTTATTTGTGCTTTATTTGACTCAACATTGATTCCTGGCACTTCTGTTCTTGATTATGCTGCACAGTTTGCTGTCATAATATGGTGAGACCTTACAACAAAAGTTGCACTTGGTGTTTGAAGAAGGCTCAGTAGTGGATATTGTAACACGGTTCTGTGTTTACAAGCTGTAACTCAGTCTAATGTTTCTAGATGAGAGAAACTACAATATGACAGACAGACTTTATTGAAGGAATGGAAACAGTATAAGCTGATTGCTTTCCAGACCATCACCACATTACAGATTTTCCCATTATATTTGTTTATCTTCATTGTCAAATTAACCCTGCCTCCTTTGAACCATTTCTAATACTCTGTCCTTCACTGGCCATGTCCTTCACTGATGAGATCATGGACCAGTTTAGTCATAATGTCCCTGTGGAAGAATATAGCAAAAAAGTCATTTTGGAAGCATACAAACATTTTCACATTTTGAAGGCAATGTGAAAAATCTGCGTCTGGAACACCTCACAGTGAATGGCATTCTGAAGAAAGAAGTTTCCCCCTGTATTTTCTGCAAAAATTGAAAAGTGAAAGTCCAGCCAAGCTGCCAAAGTCTATATAAAGTAGGGGGATAAGCCAATTTTTGGAAAATTCATTGTACCTATTTTACGGTGATTTTTGTGCTGTAATATTAAAAATAAAATTCTTTATTTCACGAATAGTCTTAGATTGATGAATAAGACCAGGTTCCTCAAAGCCCCATACAGCCTGGCCTTGAATATTTCCAGGGATGGGCATGCAGTCTTTCCATGGACAACCTCTTCCAGTAGCTCACTCCCCTTGCAGTCGTGAAGTCTTCCACATATCAAATCTAAATCTCTGCTCTTTCAGTTTAAAAGAATTCTCCCTTGTTCTATCATTATCTGCCTGTGTAAAAAGTGACACTTCCTTTCCTTTGTAATTTGTAATTTATACACTATCTATTCATATTTTCTATTAAAAAATCTCCTTTATAGTAAATGAGTTCAGATTATCTCAGTTTTGTTGAATCTTACAAATTTAATTGCTTAAAATTTTAATAGATCATATTCTGATCATAGCTTTAAAAAGAACATGGAAATAGTTGAGCCAACTGTTTTTTTCAACAGTATTGTGAACATTTAGAAATGATTTTAAAGTTCTGGTAACTGTATCTTCCTTAATTTAAAAGTATCTGTTTTGCTATTTCTCTTCCGCAATAGAAGATAACAGTAACGGTGCATGTAAAAAATTATCAGACAAGAAGATAAGCTCTAATAATGTATTTTTCAGTCCCCATGACACAAAACAGATCTGTAGGTAATTCAATAAAGTCATTCATCGATGCAATAAGCTCCCAGCCTCCAATCTTTAAATTAGGGTGTGTGTAATTGAAAATAAATAAACAAACAAAAGTGTGGACTACAGTGGTTGCTTTCTTTTATAGTGTTTCTGTGACTTAGTGACCACTACGTTGTATTTTGAAATAAATCAATTGTTCTCTTTCAGATGGCACTTAAATAAATGTGGAGTCTATGAAATGAGAAGATGGATTAGTCTCTGACCCTCATGAGCAATCAGCTTAAGCCCTGAAGCCTGAAATGTGATTACTCACATCATTGTCTAAGCTTGCATAGCAACAAATTTTAATAATGGTTGTAAAACTATCCATTCATTTGTTAAATCTAGCCACCTAGATGACCTTCCATGGAAAGTTTTCTCCACATGTTTATTATACTCTGGGTTAGGAAAAAAACTCCCTTTTTTTCATGTCAAATTTGCGGTTTAATTTTATCACATCCCCTTCTTTCCTATGATACACTCAAATTTGCTCTCATTAAACTTACTGGAACCTTTGCCTTTGAGAGTACCCCTTGTAAGTATTATGCATTTATTTCCAGCTGCTTATTCTGAAATCAAATATAAACCTCTCTAGTACAAAGAAAACTTATTTCTCTGAGTTTGAGTCACAGCCTCTTGAAATGATTCATTTCAGTGTTGTCTGAATTATATCCTTTCTAGGGAATAGACAGCAAAACTTCACATAAACATACTCAGCTATCCTTTTCCTATCTCAGCTAAGAAGACATTATGTGGAGTTACAAATTTAAATCTGACCAACAAACAGCAGTTTCAAAATTCAGATACTCAGATACAGAAAAAGTATGGCTTTCTTTGTTCTGAAAACAGTCTAAAATAAAGAAAATACGGAAAAGTTATTGAATTAGTTCCTGGCTGTGGAGGAGATAAAAGAAGTCAAAGAAGGTTGTGAGGCCATTTGTTGTCTCAGTTCTTTGCTTCATAGAACAAATTGTAATATTTTATCCTTCTTACTATGCTCAGCAACTTCAACCATGTGAACTCTATTTCTGTCTTTACTTGAAGGAAATAGCCAGATCCTGTTAGTCACCGAGCTAACACCTAGCCGAGCGTGACTGAGTGTCTCCACAGCGCACCAGAGATGTGGTGTGACCAAGCAGAGTTAAATCAGACACATACTCTTTATTTCTGTCTCAATGTATAACATTTATTTCAGTGACATGGGAATAAAATCAGTTTCCTGGTAAAAAAGGGCTGACACGACCTAGTAGAATCAAAATCTAGACAGACCACAGGATAGAGAGTGGATCCATGAATGAGAATTCCCATCAAATTTGGAAGGGTCCTGCCAGTGTAAAGGAAGTACATTTTACAGAATAAGCCTTCTGTGTTGGTGATTGTTGATTCTCATGGAGAGTTGCAGAAATATTGTAGAAGTGAGAGCTTTATTCCTAACAGTTCAATCACTGTCTAAAAGTGACTGTTCTAACATGAACTCTTAGTCTGTGACAACTGAACTACAATGTTTAATTCTCTTTCACTAAAGAAAACTTGTATTTACCATCTTGAAACTGCTGGCTGCTTGGCCCTAAAGTCCTAACAACTTTACATCTGTGAGACAAAAGTTTTAAAAATAACCTAAATAATAAGAAAGGTACAGAACCAAAGTAAGTAATTACCTTATTTTTCTCTTCTTGCCTCTTGCTTATTGTTTTTGCTTTCTAGAAATATGTTTAGTTATCTAGATTATTTAAATATAGCTACACCTGGACTGAACAGAGGGTGGTTGATGCAGTTGATGACAGACTCTTGGGCTGAGAAATTAGGCTGAGAGACGAAGCTATCTCTGTGGTAGTTCAGTGGACTGCAAGACAACCACCTCCTGGTGGACCTATCTGAGATACATACCTCAATTAAGGAACTTGAAATTAAGAAGCCTATTGAATACATCAGCTTACTTAAGGAGACTTCAACAGTCTAGACATAAAGTAATGATAATGACAACATCACCTGTTAATATTAACTACACAGGTTTGAAATACTTAATGTAGTATTAAAATGACAACATTTTATTATTTAAAATACCATCACTGCCTTTAAGGCTAATGTTACTTTAGTAGTAAAACCTTGATAATTTAAGGACACTATTGCTTAGTACAGGATTCGTATTGTGGAGGCACAGAGTATCTGTTGCTTGTTTCTATTGGAGCTGGCCCACTATGAGGAGCTAAAAATGGGCAGCTCATGTCCTGATCTTGAAAATGAAACTGTTACCCATGGAATAGTTTATGAAGGTGATTTTCACCTTCCATGGAACAAATTATTGCTATAGGTTACTGCACAAATAAGCATTCCTGAATTTTTTCATAGCCAGGCTAGGGAGACCAGGGAATCCTTTTAGATGTGTAGTAATGAAATTTAGTTGTTTCCACCCAATGCTCCAACACTCCGTGGATTTAATCCATGTCCTCTCTAGTCACCAGGAATTCACATTAGCTGAGTATGACACTTAGGATAATCAAAAGTTCATTACATTCTTTTTCTATGTGATTAAAAGTATTTATGTATTGTATATAATTATAATATCTAGTCTTTAAGTTACAGATAGTAACTTTCAGGGAGAACTTAATATTTTTTCTATATTTTAAGTTGTCCATCTATTTCTGTTCAAATAATTATAATACTAATGTTATATAATATAAACTGATTAAGTATGAAACCAGAAGACCATGAAAATGCAGTTAAGTATTTCTAAAAAATATCATCCATATTTTCACGTTCCATAATCTGAAAATTTTTCTTTCATTTTATTGACAACCTGTCATAATGTGAGGCAATAGAGCCAGTGAGTAGTTGAGAAAATTGCTGTTGAAAATGAATAATTTCTGGGAAACCATGACTGCTCAAAGACCATTGCATTAGTTTTAGCCAGCCCAAATTCAAAATTGAGTACCCATGTGTTGTCCAGTACATTTGACTGAGTCCTTTATATTTTGACGTGCTATCTTTTAAACCAAGATCTGCATATTTTTCTTACCTATTCCAAAGGCTTAAAACCCCAAGGGACTGCTTGAAAAAACAGTCTTTCCTATTCTGCTGATTTCTGACTAAATAGATAAAGCTGAGTCTACCACCCTCCTGAGTCTGGAAGCACACTTTATACTTTCATAACCTCGTGAGTCCACAGCTCAATAAAACCTGGATATATGATATTCTGGTGCACACATTAGCCAGGGTAGCCTGAGCAGTACAGAAATCGAGAAGGGGAAAGAAGCACATTCATAAGCAGGCAGCGTACAAGGGCATAGCACGTTCATAGACAACAGCCAGTACATTCATAAACACTGAAGGGTTATTTGACCCCTAAGGGTCCATATAAGCAGCTTCATGGGGTTCCGTACGTACTGCTTCTGAATGGTTTCCAGGTTTTTATGAAAGTGGGGTAGATGGTATATAAAGGTAAGCCCTGCCACGTTCAGTTTTGTTTTACTTTGGGTACTCATAGAATGCATCTTAAATTCTAGGTTATAGATTGATAATCTGTGAGAATTTGTATTTACAAGCAGGAGACAGATGAATGATAAGACTCATGGTCACAAGTTTAGTAAGTTTTAAAAAATGTAAAAACACTGCCTCTTGCATTGAAATGTTGCCTTCAGAACAAAGAAAATCTGCAAAGAGAACAGCCAGTGTTGAAATTTTAATAGAATGAATTGTTGCAATATTTCACAGAAAAGACCAACACTTAAAAATCAAACACTGAAAACACCGAAAAATCAATTTTATTGTTTTTTTTTAAGTAACGTATAGTGGTAAGAAGATTATCAATCTATTGTTAACCATCCTCTGACTATACTCTATGATTTCCAGGGGAAACCTCCCCCAATATCTTGAATAAAGATGTTTAACTATAACCTAGGTTGCAAAGTGATTTATTAATCAAATGATGATTATATGACAAATTCCATCCTTTTAGTTATCCATACTGGACTGACATAAGCCCTTCTCGCTTTATTTCATATCAGGAAAAGGAGTTTTGTTTTCCAGGATAAGAGGTTTCAAACACAGAGCCAGAATGAGGTCAGAGCACGGTAATTATAGGATTCAGTCTACCCAGAGATCACAAGAATATCCAAATGCTCTAATACTTTGATCCTGTTGAAATTCATGAAAGATCATATCTTAGTACTATATCTATAGATTTGAAGCAAGGAAAACAACAGGCAATCTCTAGACAGCAAACTTTGGCCTAAAAAAAGATGACCTTTCCAAGGATGACATTCTCAACAGACTTGAAATCCATTCCTACAAACAGGCTGGCAAGTGATGGATTGTTATTTGCAAAAAGGAGAGTGCGATGTCCTGCACCTTGGGAGGAAAAACACTGGTTTTTAGATCCTAGTACATCTGGAAAGCAAGTTGACAGAAAAGGAGCTGAGGCTCCTGGTAAACACCAAGCTGCACATGAACCAGAAACGTGCCCTTGTGGAAAAAGAATTGCTAACAGGGTCCCCAAACTGCATTAGACAAAGCACGGCCAGCAGATCAAGGGTAGATGCTTCCCCTCTACTGAGCACTGATGAGGCCACAGCTGGAGCACTGTGTCCAGTTCTGGGCTCCCCAGTACAAGAGAGATACAGACATTCTGGATGGAGTCCAGTGAAGGGTCAAAAAGATGGAGCATCTCTTCTATGAAGAAAGGTTGAAACAGGTAGGATTTTTTTTTTTTTCATCTAAAGAGGGCTCAGGATGGATCTTAGCAATGTGCACAAATACCTGTTGGAGGGCTCAAAGAAGATGGAGTCAGGCTTTTTTCAGTGGTATCCTGTAACAGGACAAGAGGCCGTGGGCATGAACTGGAACACAGGAGGCTCCTTCTGAGCATCAGGAAACATCTTTTACTGTGAGGGTGACTGAGAACTGCCACACGCTGCCCAGAGAGGTTGTGGAGTCTCTGTCCTTAGAGATATTCAAAAGCCATCTGGAGATGGTGCTGGGCAATTGATCCCAGATATTTCTGCTTGAGCAGGAGGACTGGACAACATGCCCTCTAGAGATCCCTTCCAACCTCAGCTGTTCTGTGATTCTTTAAGACCATATTACTTTATCTCTTTATGGTAACTTCCTAAAGGGCTTCTCTACTGTCTCTAATAATTTACAAACCGCAGATTTTCTCTTCGTTCATGTTTATGTAGTTCAAATAATGTGCTTTCCATTTATATGACTGATCATTTATAGGTAAATTGTGCAAGTCACTAAGATTTACCAGGAGCAGTACTCTCACTCATTCAAATTATCCTCATGGAAAATAAAAAATTACTCAAGTGTTTAGCCCTTAAGGAGCCATTCAGAAGTAGTTGTGTTCCATCAAGGTTTTGAGAGCCACAGATAAAAGCTTGATATACAGCACCTATCTGTGTACTTTCTATCAATGCAGCTGCTGTTTCACTTTCTTGCATTTTACTTTGCTGTAGTAAGTTTCTCAGACATCTCCCAGCCTAGTGCAAGGACTTACTCCTGACCTTGCTATTATTACTGCCAGTTTGGGAAAAAAAAAAAAGATAATACTTCTTTTTAAACACCTAGCTGCAACAAAGGAAAGATTATTTGCTTAAGTGATATGTGAAAATAATGGATTAATTACTCTCCGGTTTTCACATTTGGGAACTATAAAGATAAAAAACTCATCTGTTTTAAAAATATAAGCCCTAAATATTAAGCAGCAGAAGAAATTCTTATAACAACCAAACTTGTGTTATGTTCTGGCTTTTCCAAAATTCTAGATTTGAAGTATCTTTATTTTCTCATGTTATTGTTCAAATGGATTTGAAGTTCCTTTCTATTTCTCCTTTCTTTCCTTGTATTTTCCACTTTCAGACTGTGAAACATTTGAATATTGTTAACAATGCAGCAACAACTCTTGGCTTTAAGCCAGGATTTTTGATACCCAGGAAGAAAAGAGCAGTTGGCAAAGAATTGCTCTTAAGACCAAATTGTTTGAGAATGTGCTGTTCAAAGCCTTTCTGTGTGTGATGGAAATCCATCTTTTTAATTACACTTGTTTACTTTCAGGATAGTTTTGCATGGTTTCTTATCATTAAATCCTTCTGATTTCACACTTTGGTTTATTTATAAAGGAAGCTGGAATAACATAAAACCATAAAATTCTAGGGATGACAGCATTTAGACTTGGATATTTTTGTCTTGATTTTATTTTTCTGCTTCCCTCACCATTAATTTATTTAATACATCCTTAGTTGAATCCACTGATTGCCACCAGCTAATTAATAAAACCATTTAATGAGTGTATTTCATTATTCTCTATATGAGAATGTACATTATACAGTCTGTAAAGATTGCAGCCACACATCCCTCATTTGTCTAAAAAATCATCTTCATCCTCTGAATGGACTAAATAATGTCTTTATTTCCATTAACATAAAGTCTTGACACTGTCAAAATAATGAAGTGTTAATGTTAATGCCCAATTTCTTTATGATGTTGCCTGTCTTTCCACTTCAGATGACCCATGGATCACTCACATTGTATTTATCCCCAATATGAAAGCCTGCCCTATTTATACTTTAAAGAGAAATCAAGATCCTGGTCAGCACAAAGAAATTTCCTGAAAGATTATAATTCCACAGTTACTGAAGGTGAAGTGACCTTGTATTGGCTTTTGAGGTAATATTTGAAGGATTTATCAACCAACTAAATATACTAACACATGTATGTTTGTCTTATCATGCAATACAGTTATTACAGTACCATTTTTTGCATTTAGCCAATCGAATAACGTTCTGGCAGAGTGAAGTGTTTATACTGCATTGTTGATACAAAATATATTGCTGCCCTATTCTGTGATTCGTGGAGCCGTTTTGCACATCTTTGAAAGCATATCTGACCAATGACAGATCAGTGTTAGACTAGAGAAACAGGAAGATGGGATGCTGACATTCTGATCTGAATGGGCAGATGTTTTATCATATAAGAAGGAGGGGAATTTTTCTTATAGCCCTATGTCAAGTCACCTAGAAAACAAAACTTGGACTTAGAACTTATTATATTATTGGAAATTACTCCCATTTTCACATGGTAAATGTATAGATGGTCTTTGCCAAATGCAGTAGCAAAGGGGAAAATTCAAGATTTCATGGAATCTACTGGGACTCCTGAAAATATACTCTACTGAAATCTAAAGTCCCAAATATTGCACCCAGCAACACCACAGGTTAATTGAATAAGCCCAGTGACTCATATCATTGCAGGACATGGCCTGTGCAATGAAATGTTTGCATTTGGATTAAGACATTTATTGAATTGCACAATAACCACACGCCTGAAAAAACCCATGAAGATTGGCACATATATTGGAGAAAACCAGAAACATTATACTTGTGCATGGAATTAATCTCGAACATTCAGTCTTACGAGTGAAACTTTTGTACCAGAAATTTGTTGTGTAAGACCCGAAGATGAATAGGATTGCAATCACATTTGGACTTATATCATACCAACTGTATTCTCATGTTTGTGCCTGAGGTGTGAAGCAGGTGCTGTTTTAGAAGCAGAAATCCATCTTCTTTCATTAGGTTTTTGTTTATTTTGTCTCTTTGTGTATTACATACCAGTTTTCTTTTTCTGTTACTTTCTTATTTTTAAAACCATCTTACCTTTTTCATTCTAGAATTCTATTAAAACACAACATTTGTCATTCTTAACTTCACACCAAGATGTGTATAAAGTTTTTTACTGAATAGCTCTCTTATAAATTCAGTTGCTTTATGGTATTGAGAGGTTAAAACCAATAGAGACATTTCCGTTTTTTATAGAAAGGCAATGCAATGCACAGAGATATATTTCTCAATTTCTTAATTTTTGCCTGGATTTACTTATCTGAAGATTGAAATGACCTGGTTTACACTTTAAGCCACTTTATCTTATAATTGGACTGAGAAGTCTCTATTAACAACATTCTTTTCCCATCTAGATGATTAGATTTCCTCTTACTATTGTTAGGATAAACAAATTTACCTCCTTAAGTCTTTCAAAATAACTCACATTTTCTAGTCTTTTAATCAACCTCATACTTCTGCTTTGAACTCTCTCCAGCTGATCAAGGTCTTTCTGGACCTCTAAAAAGGGGATAAAGCTTTAAAACTTCAGTTGCATGATTGCCAGATTCAAAGGACATGTATCCTTCCTAACGGTGAGTCCTCTGTTTAAACATCCAAGATTTTCCTGAGACCTTTCAGCTATGGATCTGTAGTGAGAGCTTATGTTCAGCTTACTATCTACCTTGACCTTTCTAATCCCTGACAGAACCCCTGCCTCCCTGCATAGATTTCTTGTTTTACAGCTCATCATATTAAGACAGGAGTTGTATATTTATGTCTACATTATCAAGCTGTCTGGATTAGTCTGGTTTGTGGGTTTTTCTCCCTCCTCTTTACTCGCTTCTTTTGTCATCCATTTGCCATCTACTAACTTTAGCAGCAAGAATATATCAGGTTTTCCTAAAGTAAAAGAATTAACCAAAAGAGTATATAAAGTGATCCACAGGAAGTGCACCTGTTTCAGGGCGATTCCTTATTAACAATTAATTTTCGAAACATATCAGCCAGTTTATAATACATTTATTATGCACCATGTTGGTTTTGTGTCAAATGACATAGTTATGGGAAAAGCACAGGACATGAGTTACATAGGAAGAAGGATAGGATTTTGTTGATTTTTTTTTTTTTTTTTTTTTTTTTTTTTTTTTTTTTTTTTTTTTTTGCCACATATAGAACATTTGTTACTCTTTTTCAATTAGTCAAAGAAACACCTGGGAAAAATCACCATGTGTGGCAGACAGATTTCTGCCTCTAGTTCATTTGTGGCTTCAAGATTTGTGATAGCACTTTTACATGACCCAGGGTGAACCTCCATTAACTGATTTCCTGGAGGAGTAATTAAAAGGAAATGATTTGCTTTTCTGGTCTCTGCTTGGAGTTTACCTTAAGTCTCAAAGGTGAAATGAATAAAAGTGGAGGAAAAATACACAAAGCTAAAAATAACACAGAATCACACATTTTCTTTAGTGTTTGGTGTGTATGTAATTTTATGGGATGGAATTAGGCAGTACTACAATTAAACTCATTCAAACCCCACTGGACTATTTGGCAAAGAGAACAAAACAGTTTCTAAGCCTACTATTTTTTTTTTTGTGCAAATCTTGACCTTCCAACTTAACAAGAAGAGTGCCTTTGTTTCAAAGTAAAATACTACCATGACTTTAAAGATTGCCTCTTTTTATAGCCCCTTCACTCAAACAGAACTTGCTCTAGTTTCCAGAAACAGTGCAACTACATTTGTGCTCTGTAGAGGTTTTACTAGATTCTGGAAAATTGTCTTTGTTTTCATTTAACCAGTGCACCTCACTGTCTCCAGCCGCGCCTCTGTGAGGAGAACTGTAGTTTATTTGAGTAGATGTGGTGTGTGTGAGTGTGTGTTTCCCTTCTCCCGTGTTCTGAGCTCTGACTCTGCTCTGTTAGCTGCACGGAAACTTTAGAAGCTGTATCGCAGTTCAGGAAGCAGGAACTGGCTTTTGATAAAAGGCTTCCTTTTTCTCCTCCGCAATACATCTGGGGCCTTTCACAGCTGATTACTGGAATATCAGCTTAATGCAGCATTGACATATAACTGAGAACTTTAGCATTTTAACAGTGGAAAGAAAAATTTGCTAACAGCAGGGATACTAATTAGAAAAAGGTGGCCTGCTTTGGTTAATTGCTAGCCCAAAAATTCCCAAAGCTTGGCACTCTCTTTCAACTTTTCTGGGGAAGTTTGCTTAGAAACTGGTTTAAAAGTCAAAGAAGCGGCTTGCCAAAAAATATGCTTCTGCTGCTGTTGTAGACCAGTTTTTGCCTGAAACTCCAGGTGGATCATACAGGTACAGATTCCACCGGGCTGAAGAGTCCTTTCATACTTATTTTCCCACACAAACATGAATATATTTACAAGTGAAGGTTCAAACTGCTGATTTTAATCCCTCAATTTCAGCAAAAAATTTTTTTGTTTACATAGAAGTAGTCCCTTAATGTGATTTAAGACTGTGAAAGTATGATGTCTAAAAAAGAGAGAAACAAAAACGAAAATGTAACTTTTGCCTTAAGTTCTCAAAATGTTTTTGCACTCTCACTTTTTGCTATAGAGCTAGAAGTATGTTAGAAGTATAGCATGCTGGAAGTTTTTAGCTAATATGTATCCACATATTTTTTGGTAAAATAAAAAAAAAAATGTTCCTATTACTATTAACAAAATTTATGTTAAAAATCTTATGAAGTAGAGCTAATAGGGAATTCCTACCAACAGTTTGTGACCCTGTTATCAGCCTTGCTGTTGCTGTTTGGGTTCCTTCTAAAACGTGCAAATCTGTGAAGATTTCTGTGTATCACCCTCAATCAGGATTAAAAATTATATTCTGAATCATACAACTCAGTCACAAATCCCTGGGATTATGAGTCAATATGTTTGATTTTTACCTTAATTGTATATATTAGCATAAACATGTTTTGGAAACTGGAAAAAAGAAAAAAAATGCCTGAATTAAACACTGAAAAGCTTAAGCATGTCCAGATAAATGTTACTACATAATAAATAAAGAGTTAGTTGATGTTAGAACTCATTTGAGTATATAAAATCAAACGTTAGCAAAAGGTATAAGGGTTTCACTGTAGCAGTAGAGTCAGGCATAATATCAGAAATATTACTTTATATATAGAAACGGGCTGGAGAATAAAACAAAGAAAATGGATGGAAATTTTTTTGATAGAAAATATACATTGTAGAACAATACTGAATTGGCAGCAGATTAGAGAATTAGATGTATCAAATTCAACTCCACGCCTGCTTCAAATATTAAGTGTGTTCTATTAAGTGTGTGTTCAAGTGCTTGGTTGAATCAAGTCACAGTGCTCTGTCCATGCAGGCTTATGTCGTGCCTCATTAAAAAGGACATGACTCGTTAATTTGTAAAGGGCTACTGGATGTCGACAAGGGGAGTATCATTCTGCCGTGGTTCCTCTAGCATGGACAGGGAATAGAGAAAGAGCTTTCCAACTCCCTAGAACAGCCAGAGTGATTAATTAATAATGATATTAGCTTGGATCTTACTGTTTAGGCAGTGTTTCTGAGCTGGTGAAGTTTGTTGGGAAATCAGGCTTTCTGTTTTAAAAACAAATACACGTGCTTCAAAATTTTAATGTTTTGTAAATTAACCCAAATAGATTGAAACTCCTTGTATATTAAAATTTCTGTCTTAAGAACAAAAAAGACTTTAAAAATTCCAATTACTTTATTCCAGCCTGAATCATACATTCACGTTGATTTTATGTTCTCTGTTGGCAGAGGTCTATCTGACAAGAGTCTACACCGAGCTGCTTCCAGAGTTCACAGCAGGCGGATCAAGGCAGCACTGTAATGCAGTGTGCTGCTTTCAGCTGGGATAGAGCTAATTGTCTGCACACTGGCTGCTGTGGGCTGTGTCTTGGATTTGTGCTGAGGGCAGGGTTGATAATATAGACATGATTTGGTTTTTACTGAGAAGGGCTTACACAGGACCAAGGCCTTTTCTGCTTTTCTTACTGCCATGTTGGCAAGAAAATTGGGGGTACCTGGGAGGTTGGGAGGAGACATAGGTGATCCCAATTGACCACAGGGATATTCGAAACCATATGGAATCCTAACCAGTATATAAAGCTGGGGGGGAAGACAGAAAGGGGTGGGGGACACATTTGGAGTGATGGCCTTTGTCTTCCCAAGTCACTGCTAGGAGTGATGGGGCCCTCCTTTCCTGGAGGTGGCCGATCACCTGTGTGGTCATGGGAAACAGTGAATTAATTCCTTGTTTTGCTTTGCTTGCGTGTGTGGTGTTTTCTTTTCCTGTGGAACTATCTTTATATCAACCCTCAAGTTTTCCAGCTTTTATTCTTTCAATGCTATCTGCAATCACTCTGGTGGGAGAGTGAGTGAGCAGCCACGTGGGCCTTGGCTGCTGGCTGAGGTTAAACCACAACACACAGATTCTCTCCATTTTTCTGAACCAGCTCTCTGTCAGGTTTACCCCAAAATGCCACACTCAGAAAGACTGAAAAGAGAAAATGTCACTATAAACTCCAAAGTCTTGTGTGTTGCCGTTTAGTGCCAAGATTCATTACATGGGCTAAAATTTAACATGACTGAACAGAAAGTTGTTGGCAACTTTAAAAATAAACTGGGATTCTCTGCATACTGTTGATTCTTCTTTCAAAATTTTTATGTTGGGCAATTAACCTGAAACGTTCATGCAACAACTTTACAAACACCTGCATTTTATAATGCGTTTTACACTGAAAAATACAGTCTTTATTAATATCAGGATGAAATATTAAAACATTAGTCAGACTTGTGAGCTGTGAATCACACATTTACTCTGCACTATATTTTTTGTTATTGCAGGATTACTTGTGGCTGACAAAGCGTGTGAAACTAGAAAGTGTAGAAAGTTTTCCATCTTGTTTCAGATTACACGTCAGGTCTTACTGGATGCAGAGTTCCCACTTCTTTAAGGTCTTTCTTCTAGTCTGACATAACCAGTTTGTGCAACCATATGAACACGTAAATATCTGATTTTCAGGTATCTGGGAACATTTGCAACAACACGCTTCAAGTATTCAGCTTCTGTTTCTCTCTTTGTAGAAATCAATGCAGAGTTATACCTGATACAGAAGGAAAGGCTGGGTGTGTTAAGGAAAGGGACAGTTAAGCTGTTGGAACTTTCTTTGTCTGCCTAAGTAAAACAGGTATGTAACACACTAGGAAGGTCTTTCATGCCATCAGGTTTTTAAACTCTGAATCCTGTTTCCTGCCTTCTTTTACAGTACAATCTTCAAGGGAATAGTTTCTTTTGATTCTCATTTTTGTCTCTTATGCCAAGAAATAAATCACTCAAAGAATAGGACACAGTAAATACAAAAAGAAATTTCACAAATGTTACATGAACTTTGAAAATGCAAGAAGAATTATATTTCTTCCGCCGAGTTTTGGTGCCTAAGTGTATTAAAATTAAAGCTTTTCTTATCTCAGACTTCGGTTCATATCTCTGAGGCATAATTTGTGGTTTACACTCATTCTCTAAAGGATTTTATTTCACATCTGTGGTTGAGAAAAACCAGAATTTAGCTGAACTGCTAACGACAGAGAAAGTGATCATTCTATAATAGGTCTAGATTATCAGAGGGGTAGTCATTAAAGTCCCAGATGAGCAAAAATTGAAGCATACACATGCGCGCATCACTGTTCTGCAAAGCACTCACTGTGGCATTTAGACGTATGACTGAAGTTACAAAGCTCAAGCACTTTGTTTAATGTGTGGTGACCACTAAATCGATGGCTCCGTTGTCTGAAATGGTTTTCACCTCAAACATTTTTGAAAGGTAATGCCGACCATTCTGGTTTGTTATCCAACAATTCTGTGGGCTGCAAAATTACTAATGCAGTAATCCTTTATTCTCAAAAAGGCTCTTTCTTCCATCATCAACTGCAAAATAAAAATACAGCCACACTGCAGGACCTCTGACTTTTTCTTCTTTTCCCCTGGAATGTAATTCCTGTCTTATTTCTATGTGTCTCTCAGAGTTACCGAACTGATATGATACTGAAATGAAAGGAGATAATTAAATCCCTTCAGAATACAGGCTGCTTCTCCAATACATAAATAAATAAATATACCACAGCTCTGCAGTGATGTATTTCTGATCTTTCTGACAAAAAATTAAAGCTATAATTTAAAATGGACTGAATTCAAGAATCATTGTGATAACTTTTCACCACATTTTATTTAAATTATACTTAAATAAGCCAGAAAATTAGTGCAAGTTATTATAATTCATGAAAGCAGCTCCATCAGGTCCCTTTTATTGTTAAGCAATATATTATCAAAGCCAACAGAATGTGAAACTCTTAGAATGTGGGGTCCATGATTTGTAAGGATTTATGTGAGAAAAAATTTTCATCCAGCTTTATATAATTTTCTTGAAGTACCAGTCATAGACCTCAGTCTTTAACCTTTACATCCTTTCATGAATTGTTTGTGGTCATATTTGAAGGATATTGGTCCATGTTGAACCCTATCACGGTTCTCTGATTTATCTGTGAAGTTTTTATGTAGAAATCAAAGAACATGGGAAGCTCAGTAACCTATTTCAGAATAAAGTACTTCTGGGAGAAGGGTTAAATGTGATTCATGTGTTTGCATATGAGATATATAAACGGATAAAGCGGACAGAAACTCAATGTAAATGCGGACTTTGCAAGTGACAGGTGTAAGAGAGGCAGCACCTTTAAGCAGTCTAAACTTGGCACAAGAGCATTACTTTCAATAAGTCATATCTGCATAAAAGCCTTAGAGGAGCAGAATATCCCAAATCTGCTCAGTGTCTTCCTTTATGCCATATCCTCCTTTTCCCAGCATGGCTTAAGGACTATAACAACCATGTCCAGGCACTACACTTCTTCACACCAGTGGAAAGACACTCATGTTTGGTATCAGCTTAAATATGAGGGACTTTCTCAGATCAGAGTGGTTACAGCATTTGTAGAACAGTAAATTATTGTACTTGCATAATATCTGCATCATCTAAGATTCTGTGAACTTATGCCAAATTCATGAAAGGGATGAATTTTACTTAAGAGAAATGTAATTGTTTTCTTCTGATATTTTCTAAATTACATGTCTGTATCTTTAACTGTTTTGGAGATCCTCAGTTCTCTTTTCACATATCCACCTGTCAGCACGATGATTTATTCTGAATTTCAAGAAGCATTTCATTCAGATCTGAAAAGTACATTGGGAAAGGAGCATATTTTCTCCTCTTCTGGAAAGAAGCAATCCCTCATCCTAAACATAAGCGTATAACAAAACCCTGCACAGAATATTCCGAAACATAGCTACAGTCTGAATCTTACTCCTAATGTCATTAATTTATTAGTAGCCATTGCATTTCATGCTCTGATTACTCACATAAACCAGAATTAATATTAAATTCAGTGGAATATATTTATCCTTGCAATGGCTCTGTCTTGTTATCAGAGGGACAAAAATCTGTTAAACCTACTGCATCTGAGGTACAGTATTATAAGATGTAATCATGCTTTAATTCAACGATCATAACCAATTGAGTTTATACTGAATCACACAATTAGCAATAAACCACTAAAGTTTAAAACAAAGTATTTGAAATTGATGACAACCATAATTGCTTAATAACTGCAAAGACCCAATTATGCTGACAAAACAATTGCAATCAGGTACCAATGCTAATATCTGCACCAGATGCTCTAAAGCCTGGATTTTCCTTTGGGAATGAAGTTGAACTAGGTGACCACTTGAAAACCAAAGACCAATCTCTTCTGATGACAGAGCTTCCTAGACACAAAATTTCTGTTAGAGAACATCATTGCTCAAAAAATAATAGATATGAAAATTAATCATGAAAAGGTAATAATGAAGTATAATCATGACAGATTAAACTAAATAGACAATCTGCAGTGCTAAGTTGAAACCAGACGTGATAGATGGCATCTTTTTCGATGGTATCATTTTCTCATTTTTTTCTCTAATTGCCTTCTTTAACTATGGGGTTTTTTTCTGTTAGAAGTCTGGGGATCGTAGACAGAAATGTGTTGCACAGAGCCAACCTGCATTTTTTTGGGAAGAGACCGCACTTTCCCAAGGAGGGATGAGCACTTGGGTCTTACCTACAAAGACATCCAATAGGCTGTAGATGAATCCTACAGAAATTCTTTTATGTGTGACCTCTTGGATGTATTTGCAATAAAGATTTTCTGAGATCGATCAGAGACCTTCAAATAGGACAAAATCTCTGAAACTTCAGAGTTAGATCTGACTTTCTGTTTCCTTCACATTGTATCAAGTAAATAATCAAATAATCAGCCTTATTCAGGAAGAGTAGATAATGATATTGCCTGTATTTCATGGAAGCTGTTACAATTATTATTTCTTAATCATTGAGAAGGAACTAATATAATTCATGCACTTGCTGGCTGCTCTGTGAATTTTTGGATGAAGGCAAGTAATAAAACCAGTTTTACTGACAGAAGACATTACTGAGTTTTATTTGGAAATCTGCCTATCTGCTTGACACTCATTGTGACTTCTTTTCTGACTTTTTTATTTGTCTTTATTCTCTTCATGGAAAAAAAAACCTCAAAACACCTAAAATATGCTGTGAGGTAATTTTTCAACACATCACAATGTGATTTAGCCATTAAACCATCTTCTTTTTCTATATATGTTTCTGTTCACCTCCTCACTGACAGTCAAAGACATTTGCAAACCTTTGTGAATTCATGGAAAGAATCCAAGTAATTTCTTTATTCAGGCTGCTAGCCAATATTCTTCTTGAATTCAGCAAATAAAAACAAAGAAGTTGAAGTGTGCTCCATCACATTTTCTTTTTTCAGGTCACATGCATACTCCTTAAAAAGAAAGAATGCTTTTGTGATGAAGAAATTGAAGGGTTGGATTTTTTCTTGGCTGTGCTAGTGGCTTTTCTTGTGGCACCAGGTAAGTTACTTAAGGTGAGAGTCAAGAAAACACTAAACTCATAAAACAAAATGCCAGTGTAGGTTACAGGTAGATTTGGGCTCTCTGTTTGGTTTTTAAAATGTAATTTAAAGTTGTTTTTTTTTCTATTTTGTCGGACCCTTGAAATGAAACCAACTTTGACGTCTGGAGATTTTTATCATAGGAAAACCAGCCAGTTTTAAATTCTTGTTGTTTCCTCTAACATCAGACATTTTTCATTCTGACCTTCCTGATCACCACTTGTGGCAGTAATTTTTCTTAATTGGTTCTCTGATATTTCTTATGTCTTAGGTACGGTCACCTGTTATTACAAAGTACTTTTATCACAGTTGTACATATATACAGATATGCTCATCTCTACACCTTTGACTTAGTGTCAAGTCTTTTTAAAATTTCTGAGTAGCATATCACAGACACTGAAAATTAGATGCAAATTTTGCTCTCTGGGATCCAAACAGTATAGCAGTAATTTCTGCAGTCTGTCTTGAATCTGGCAGAAAATATAGCATGGCAGTAACTCTCAGAACAAGTTTAACCTGACAGCTCATGGCCAGCACAGGTGTATGAGTGAAGTCTTGGTATGTTGAGAAAGGGTGTTGAAAACAGGAGGAAGATCATCACAGCTATCGTTTCTAAAAGAGGCACATTGGTCTTTCTGATGCCAGTTAGTTTATGAACAGAATAATAATATGTAAGAGTGAGTCACACTTCAGTGAATGAAGCCCCCCAAAACCAGAGGATTTAAAGTAAAAATTACCAGCATTATTGGTTGTTGTACCAATAAGGAGGTGAGTAAGTGATGACACACTCATCATCAGTTCGTTGCTAACTTACTGAGAAAACTGGCATGTTACACTGAAGGATTATGCAGTCAAGATATTGTTTTGCATTTGTCATCTAGTGTAATTCTTTTTAGATGTGCACCAGCTTCATTCCAATCACCTTTAGTAAGGATATTGTAAGCTTCTAACAAAAAAGAAGATTTATTAAACCAGTAAAGTATGTTTGATGTGCAGGTGCCTATTTACTTCAGGATAACATAACACAGTTGTAGCTATTTGTCCTTCCACAATTGTGAGGGGTGAATTTTTAGATTAAAAATGAGATAATCTGAAGGCTGATTGTTCCCCAGTAGGCTGTCTTTTTCTATTCTGCACTGGACTATGCCATGTTGCCACCAGTCTTGTACCAGTTGGCTGTGTAATGAGATAATCTAGAGCTAAACTGGAATAGAAGCATTCGCTTTTCCATTTTCTGCAAGATTAGACCACTGTTGTATGGTTGGTATCAATGAAAAGCGAAAAAAGTACAAAAAAAGCAGGTGAAATGACTGGTCAGATGCAGAACTCCACGTTACATTGCTAGACACCCATCAGAGGGAATGTGAATTCGTTCTGCTTATACTGTAGCAATTCCGGAATTATTTGTTCTTGATTTTGGTAGCCCAATAAAACAGGTTATTTTACTTTATTAAATATTAAGTTCTTTATTATTTGTTGAGAGCTTTTACAAGTAAATGAAAGGCTCATGTATCAGTTTGATATACAAAAATCTGTCTTATAGGGCTCTCTGCACTAGATGAAAACTATTACAGGCAGAAGACGCAAAACAATGTTCCAGTATAAACTCTTTTGTTCAAGTCAATTCAAATAATTTTATCAATTAACTTTACATAAAGAGCTTTACTCTGGCTCAAGTACTACTTGACCAGGCCACTCTATACAAAGTTATTTGTTGTCTGTCCTCCCACAGCCAGTAAAAAAAAACAGTGTAAGCTCTCCAGTGTGTACCCTGGCTAATGCCAGACTTGCCGTCTTGTGCTTTACTGACTCCTTATCAGGTTGCCTGTAGTGGCTCCTGTTATATTGAATGGCTTTTTTTTTTTTGACGAAATCTTCCAGTCTAGTTTTATCCAAAAGAAACAAAGTCTGTACACTCCTAATTGTTTCTTTACACTGTGAACTCAGAATTCAGGGGCCTGGAGAGCTAAGAAACCATCCTTTATGAGGAGACTTCAGATGAACAATGCTGACTTTTGTTGTGCCAAACTGTTACTCAATATGAAGACTGTTATTTGTTACTACGACCAACTTACATGTACACATGCTTTTATATACCCTTCAAAGGCATGAGAACATATTTAAACCAGTTACACTTGTGCTCATCTGGAGAAATTCCAGATTCTCAAAATTTTTTTCAGACTTACATTGGCTTATTTAAGAATGCATTTTTGCCTTTTATTCCTTGCCTGAGGGAACCCGTAATCAAATTCACACAAATATGGTTGATGAGGCAAAGAAAGAAAGACAGAAGAAGCGGAAACTTGCTCTAGCTGATCTTCATGAAAGTTCTATGTGTTATGTATGAATTTGGAATGAGGATTTTACCAGACAAAGAAGTAGAAAACTGTTCCAAAAATTTGTAAATATGCTCATGCATTCAAAATCATATAGTTAGCTTCAATATATTGAACTTTGACCTGGGTTTCTGCTTTTTTGCTTTTTTTTTTTTTTTTTTTTTTTTTTTTTTTTTTTTTTTTTTTTTTTTTTTTTTTTTTTTTTTCCCATTCCTTATGATAACAGACAAAATGTAAGAGAAGCAAAGTTTGAAGAAAGAAGTTCCTCATGCTGATATTGCATTACAAACTTTTAGGTGTGTTCATTTGTGTACCAAAAGTAATGCTTAAATGGCATTACCTGTTTGGCTACTAGCTTTGAATGGTATTTCGTCTTCAGTAATGAATGAACTGGCTATCTTCCTTGCAGGATAAGTTGACTCTGATTCAAATCTCAAACACAACTAAAAGAAAAAATACATGTGACCAGGAGGACAATATTCCCGAAGGTCTGTCCCTTAACAAACAAATAAGAGTCAACGTATCTAAATGAAGAAGTTACAGTTCCCTAAAAATTTCCTTGAAGTGTCATTATCTTCACTATACAACCGTCCCTAGGAAATTAAGATACTGCTTTCCCAAATATCCTGTTAATCTGAGTACCTGTTATGTCAGTAGGGCAGTGGAACGCCAGAATGAGATTTTATAATCAAAACAGACTGTTTCAGATTTGTCCACATAATAAGGATCCACTCCTGAACTACTGTTCTTGATATCACTTATATCCAACAGTGGAAAGAGGGATCTGTATGGTGTAATTTTTCCTACTGAAAATAGCTGAAATTGGTGAATTGTATTGTGCCCTGAAGTGTGCACGTCTCTGACAAGGAAGAGGCTTGGAGATTTAGATAAAAATTCAGATATCTGCAATATACACAGGCATCTACAACTAGATTTAATAACCTTACTTTAATAATAATAATATTTCAGATCAAGTTTTCACCATTTCTTGTAGGGGCAAGAGTTTGGCTCGTCTAGCCAAAGTTGCATGAAGCACTCAGATAGGACAAAGAGTGCACACCCAAACTTAATCTGTGACATTTCAAGAGAGCCCTCTGTCAGCTGCAGTGTAACAAGGCTATCAGATTCAAGTCAAACACCTGAGCATCTGCTGTAGTTTGAGGTACAGATCACCTGGATCTATCGTGCTCTTTCTTCTGCTCTGGCAGTCACTGGATATGATCACCTTTCAGTACCCTCATACACTTTCACTGACCATATCAGACAACTAGAAGAGGTAAAAAGAAAAGAAATTACCCCAGAGCTGAAGGAAGTTCTGTCAGAACCACTGAAGTTTGCCATTGAGGATGACACAGTAAATTTAGAGGGATAATTTTTCCATAATTCTGAGGTAGCAAGAACATTGTGATTGCATGGCTGTCAGTAGGCATTAAGCAGCTCTTTGTGTTATACATTCATCATGAGCATAAGAAGTTGAACTCTTTGCAATACACGGAGAAAATGTTGTGTTTCTTCCCTTTTATTAATGATCAGGAAATAAGAAATGCTTGGTAGACTTCTGATATCTCCCAGCCCTCCTAGAGACACAGGAAGAACAAAGCAATATATCCCTATTAATCTCCAGTGACTTGGAGAACCTGGGCCCATAAAAATCCTTTCATTGACATAAACTCTCTCCCATGTCTGTGTAAACTGAGCTATGCTAACATTCCATTTACTGGCATCCTAAATCTCTTCCAATAGTTCAACAATTTCTATTCAATTGCTTACTTTGATCTTTCAAATTAAAAAAAAAAAAATCATAGGAAGATGTCTAGAGGCTTTCAGTAACTTTTGTCTCTTCAATAGGAAGGGACAGAGATTGCCGCTGAAGTTTCAGCCTCAGAGTTAGATTTTACATGCCAATTTCACTTTTAAAATATGCATGACTTCTTTGTTTTTAAATATCCCTGTTGCTTAACAGGGATTCATGCTGCTCCACATGGTTATGGTCAGTTATGAAATGCTGAAAAAACTTGAAAGCTTAATCTACCTGCCCATTTGTTCTTGATTCCTACTTCTTTGCAGAACTGCTGTAAATTCACACACTAAAACCACAAAAGCACTCTGTATGCAGTACCTCAGCATCTTCCCAGCTCCTCAAAGCTAAAAGCCAAGCTCCGGCAACTGGTGTCCCAAATGAGCCAAAGAAGTGCTTCTGTCTAGTTTGTAACTGAGCACTTACCTAAGGCTGAATGTTCAGGCTGAATTTCCTATGTTAGGACCACAGGGGACATGATGAGAAGGTGGCTGCAGTGGAGAATGCAGTTTTTTGTTTTACAAGAAGTCCATTAAATGACTGAATCAGATAACACAGTTCCATCAGACAGCATTTCCTGAATCAGGAGGGAAATTGCAGCAGTGTTCACCAGGCTGCTCTCGAGAGCGGTGCTGTGGCACATTGCAAGAGCGTGCCTTCATCACATCAATGTTTCTAAACAACCTGTGCTGTGGCCTGACATAATACCTGACCGCCTTCAATATAAAATCACAACACGTTCCATTTAAACATATGCATTAGTTAATATCTCTGTTTTTCAGTCTCATGACTCTGGGTTTTAATTATGGAAATCCAAGCAGAGCTTTCCCAAATCTCTGAGTCTTTAATTTGATTCCCAAATCCACTCAAAAGTCTAATAAAACATATGTTCTGAAGTTCAGAGATCAGGCATTGCTCCTGCAGGGTCATGATAGTGTGTCTCTGGTTCACCAAAACACCTAAACTTGTACATAACTTCAAGCATGAATAATGCTTTGAAGATCTAGATAAATTAGATGTGTATTTAGGTGGTTTATTGGGTCATATGCATAATACTCAGAACTTGTAGAATCAAACTCTGTTATATATATATATATATGTATACACACACACACACATATACACACATAAGAGCATACACTGCGCATTTAAAAAGCACTGCAATTTGATTTCAATTTACTGGTAAGACACTCTTGGTATAATTGTACTGAATGCAAAAATTACCGCTCTGCATACACCAGTGTAGGTGTACTTATAACAAAGTCCAGAAATGGTTGAAGGAATCTGCCAGCAGTCATTCACTTTTCATGCAATAACTCCAACTAAATCTAAACAAAATAAATACTGTATTTGAGAGCCTGAATTCAATAAATTTTCAGTTTCTGGGTGTAGGAAATGAAGTGAAATGACATTTCTATCAAATCAAGACAATATGCTGTGTAAAGCTAACCTGAGAAACAAGTCAAACCAACTGCAAGAGGATGTACATTATGCTGGCATCATACCAGGCTGCAGTTTACATTTTGGCAATGACACACCGAGGTTTTGCAAGTATATCAAACACTACATTGCAATATTTTTCTCAATCATTTTAGTTATGTATGTTTTCTACCTCCTGCAATCCCAGCTTCACAGCCCAGATGCAATATCATTCCGTTTTTATAACGTCCCTTATGCCCTTCATCATTGTCTTTTGCTTACAGGCTTTACATGGCAAACGTGATTTATCTAAAATAAAAAGTGAAAGACATTTTCACCTTTCAGTGAGTTTGATATCTAATTTTATAAACTAACTTTCTGTCTCAAACAGTCTTCACTTTAGCTTACAAAATCTTTCTATTGATGATTTATTGTAATTAATTATCCATATTTAATTATATTTTTAGAAACCTGCACATTCTTTTCAAACAAATATGAATCCACCTAACATTTGATCTTGATTTGAGCTTTCTCACTGGAATATTCCACCTGAGACAGCAGATGGGGATTTTATGTGAGATTTATACGATTTTCAGTTAACTGAATTATTTGTTGTCAAATTATCCAACAAATTTAATCTGCTGTCTTCTTCTGAATTATTCATGACCCAGTCACAATTTCTGTAAACACTACATAATTTTTATCAAGCAATTTGTATAAATAAATATTAGCTTGTTATTATTGGACTGATTTTTCAAACCTCCTTTCATCCTAGTCAAATATCTGTCTCTGGAAAACAGGGACAGGCCTGGTGACGGCATAGTGTCACTTGTTGGAGGAAACTCAGGCAGCCTCAGAGCACAGGATGCCCTGTTAGGGGTTTTGGGCAGGAAACCAGGCATGAATCCATTTGGACACAGCAAAGCTCACTGCTCATGTACGCTACTCTCTCATAGAAATGCCTTGATTTTCCGCAGAGTGTAAACAGAGAAAGAATTAGGCTTGCACACAGATTAGAAAGCATGAACAGGAATAATTTCATTCCCCACATAAAAGAAAGCTGAGAAGCATAAATTTTTGCACTCCAAAAATGAGGTGACTATTTATCCAGATACTATGTCTACAATTATTGCTTTCGTATTCCTTTTTTAGACAGTTCTGAAAGAAAAGATTACTTTTATTTTCCTAAACACTTAAAATGCAATTAGAAATCAAATTGAATTTTTGTAAAAAATAAGAATTTTGGCAGGTAGAATAATGAAATAAAATTTTACCAGGAGACTTCCTAACACAGCACCATCCTGCTATATGAGGTAAACCCTTAAGACTTAGTTAACAATCTGGAGAAATTACTAACTTGATTGTCTGTAGGTGTTTCAGTGTATCTAATAATGAAATTGAAATTTTGCTTGAATACAAGGATTTCAATACTGATTCACATCTTCAGAAGAAGTAGCAAAAAGAGTGCTTTTAAAAACTATTTTTAGTTTTATTTACTTGCAAGAGCCTTTTAAGAAGATGTTGTTTGATTACTTTTCTTTATTCATTTGTTCGGAGAGTGGGGCTTTCTTTCAAACACCACTTTAGAGAGATTTCCACTATAAAAAACTTCACTGAAGGCAGATAAAAAGGCTGATAACCTAGTTTAATACATGGTAATTCTTCCATTTATCTCAGTGGAAGTTTTTCATTAGCCCTAAAGTCCACAGTAACAAGACCTCAAATATTAGGAAGACTTTATGGTTTAGGCTAATTTCTGTAGTATGATAAAATGCATTAGACACTTAAAATACTGATCCTAATTATCTCAGAGGTTATAAATGTCTTTGATTCCTTTCTGTTATACATCAGACTCATTTAATAGGAGAGTATCTGAAATCCATGGAGTGATCTGACCTAATTTTTGAAAATATTGTGAATCAGAGGTAAAAGCAACTGCTCATCACAGTGGCTATTTTCTTCACTATCCCTAAGGAAAAATTTTAGCAAATACTCGTCAGAATTTGGAGTTCCTATAACAGTATACTTAGGTTTTGTGAGTGTGACTGCGAATAAGACTAACCCTTGTACTTCTAAGGAGCTGTTCTTTGCAAATGGTGTTTTCATTCTGAATATGACAAGAAAGAGGAATAGTTTATTTTACAACTTTTCAAAGACTGCAAAAAGGTGGGGGGACCTTTGAGGGAAAGTTCCTTTTTGGAATAAAACAAATTTTTCTTTCTTTTTTTTGTTTTCTTTTTTTTTTTTTTTCCCCACCTAAATATATAACAAGAAAAAATATCATCTGAATCTGTTGCCTTAGAATCACCTGGAGAAAGTGCTTTTTTGTTTCTTTTAAGCGGTGATGTATTAGAGCACAACCATCCTATAAAAGTCTGTGCTGCGACATGCCAATGAGATTAGCTAGTTCTGAACTCGGTCACCTGTGCTTTGGAAAAATTTCCAGAGCTGAAGAAGACTTATAAACACTTTGCAAGCAAGCAGGGAAGAACAAATATTTTGTTGTTTGAGGTAGAGTGAAGGAGGTCATGGTACAAACGGACTGGGTGTGGAGTAGCAAGGAGAGTACTGGACTGCTTCTTTTTTGACACCACTCTTATGCAGCGTAGCACTGAAAGTCTCTTCTGTGGACCTGCTTTCTTTGAAGCGCTTTGCTTGCCTATAATAGCAAGAATGAGAATAGCCTCTTTTAAAAATATGACATATGCTTTACATCCTCTCCATCAGAAAAAGACGTAACTTGACCTCTCAACCCATAAAATAAAAGGAGAACCAAACTTATCTGCATATACTGCGTGCTCAGCTTATGACCTCTTAGTGTAGTGGATTCTTCCCTAAATGAGTGTTTTACTGAGGTCAGAGCTGGACAGTCCCAAGACAGGTTTTCCAAGTGGACAGGGGTGGATTTAGTTCCCAGGAAAACAAGGTATTCTGCTAAAGTTATAATCTAGGTGCACCTGCTTCAATTCCCTATGATTCAGCTTAGAGGCAGCCAAGATATACAGGCTCTGCAATGAACATTCACATACATTTGTGATATGTAAGCCTCTGATCCTAGCTGGTCTTTGGGATGCTACTGCAGCTATTAAACTAATTGGGCTTTTTCCTTCCTCATAAGAGTGAAGAAGACAGGGACAATATTTGTATGGAGCAAAAGACATTGGAAGACATAACACAATTAAAAAGGAGAAGTCAAAAATGGTGAAAGTGAAATAGCGATCAAACATGGAAGGGAGAAAAATACTGCAGAAAGTAAGAGAAAGTTGATTGCTTAGAAAAATCTGCTGAATAAATAAAAATGTATTCTAAATAATATGGAATACATGACTAACCTACAGAGTTGAGACTAAACTATTCACACAAATTAAAGTTTAGTATGATGCAGATATTCACATTCCCCAGTGGAGTTCTCAACACTCCTACGTAAGCCTGGAAAGATAAAAAAAAAGGTTCAGCTGAAATAATAATTATACAACAGGTTTTGGAATAAATATATCAGATCATATTGAATGACCTCTCTTTCCCTGAGAAGGATCCCCTTGGGTAAGAACACGGTAATATAACCTTGAATATGCTTACTTCATATTTTCATGATTTCCCTGACTGTCCTAAAGATATTGTGCAGTCTGCTAGCACCTGCCACGCAGCCCTGGGTGTGGCAAGGTGGCCTGTCAGATGGCCTGCTCTGCACAGCTTCACACAGCAATGAAACAAGGTTTAACTTCCTCAAAATGTTGTGGTGATCTTTCCCTTAATGAATGACCTTTGTCTCTTTCACCTCGTTCCTAAATCTGTGCTCCTGAGGGAGCGGTGATGCTGAGATGGTTCTTGTTAGCTCACTTCCCTGTCTCAGAATTTTCCGAGTTCTACCCTGGAACAGCTTCACAAGCTGAGTTCATTGCCACATACAAAGAATTACATGTATTGGAAAACAGTTTTAATTAAAATCTAGTTTAATGTTTCCATTTAATTTAAGCAGCAGCTGGCACTATTTGTTACACTGACAGTGTGAAAGAGATCAGAAAACAAAAAAAATGGTTGGTTGTGATTCTTTCATGTGCCAGTTGAACTACTGACAGTACTAACAATTTAAATCTCTTTCTCCAGCTTTTAGGCAAAAAGTAAACAGGAAGTAAACTGTGAATAGGATTAGTTTCCACCATTGACATTGCCATCAATGCCAATATCACAAGATAGGAGTCTAATTACAATGCTAGTAACAAAACCATAGGTTCTACGTGCAGAGATGTATTTATTTGGCAGAAAATTTTATAATATTCTTTATGAGCACTGCTTGAGAGAAGTGACTGTACTTCCCACTGGCATCGCTCTCAATTTCTATATAACTAATAAAAAAATAGGGACACTTCTCAGCACAGCATGGTTTCACCTAGTTGCTGTCCTTGATCTGGTTGCCTTACTACAGTTTAAAAATGACCCTGGCATTCAGAAAAAAAATTTAAAATATTCAAACTCTGAATTTCTCATATATATTTATATGCTTACTATTTATATAGCTTCAATACCATCATCTTAAAAGGGCGAATCACATAGGGAGTGGATTAATCTCATTTAGTGGAAAGCATCTGTTTCACAGACACTTACACCTGAGATAAATATCTTGGGTTTTCTTCACAACTAGTAGAAAGAGAGAGATCCCCATAGAGTACTTCTCATCTCAGCTGCTTTCACAGGAGCATTGAGAATGGAGTGCCTGAGTACACTGTGCAGGGGCAGGGAGGACAATGCAAAAAGTGTGATGAGTCTTGGCAGAGGCTATGGACTGACAAATAATGGGAGAAAATTACCTGAAACTCCTGAAAAGCTGTGCCATGGTATCCTCACGGACTGATTTCATTGGCAGCCTGGGCTTCTATACATCTCCCTGCAACTTTAGGGAGACTGGGGTGAAGCAGGATTATCTGGATATCCAACATCAAGCACAGTCTGTAAAAAGGCCAATTTTAAGTTAATTTTAGAAGCAAGAATTAGACTTTCTGACTAGCATCTGAAAGAAATCTTACTAGGAAAATTCCAGAAATGGGTTCATGCATCGCAGCCAGACTCTCAGGGCTTTGTGCTTGTGAGATGCCTGAGAACAGCAAGAATACTCCAACGGGAAAAGAAGTTGTATCAGAAGCACTACAAAATACATGCACCATGTTTGACTACTGATCACACTGAAACTGTGAGGTAGGTAAGGGTGCAGATATGAGGGGGAAAAGGAGTGTTCTGTATACTTACAGCTTGGGTTATACTGCCATTTTACCATACTTACAAAAATGAAATGGAGTGATTGAAGAGATTACATTTTAGTTGGGCTCTCTTTATATTTCGCAACATGAAAACAGTAATTTGGGGTACTAAGATGAAATGAAATGCTTTTTTGTTGTATAACATGTATTTCAGTCATTGTCTATCTAAACAAATATTTCAGAATTATATTGAATTTGCTTCTAGGAGAAGATCAGCTAAGCCAAGCTGCTACTTGAAGTTTAAATCCAAACTCCACTTAGATCAGAGGACATAATTTGGATCCCTTTACAGTTTTTATAGCAGCTGAAAAGATTGAAAAGAAATCATCAAAGAGGATGCTAATTGCAATCAAATTAAATGGCTGAATCAGGGTTAGAATCAGGATGCAGAACTCAGAGAATATCTGCTCTGATACATTCTGCTGGTGAAATATCTTACTTCTGTGTATTAAACAAACATTTCTTTAGTATATTTTCATTATGACTAATAGTGGGAAATTCACAGTGACACAGCCATGGACTGAAGAAGAAAAAGTGGTTCTTACCAGTTGTTAAGAGAGTAGTTTAACCTAAGAATAAGTCATACAATGAGTTATGCAAAACCATGTGTATGTCAATTCTGGAAAATATATATCTATAATATATGTATAAAATCACCCATTTCGCCACAACTGGAAAGAATGAAAAAATAATTTTTTCTTTTTCTTGAATAGCTCTATGAAGTAGGTAGGAGTTTTAAGTACAATCTTGGTACTGTCATGCAAATAAGCACTTCAAGTAATTCTTCTCAATATATATTGCAAGCCAGAACTGTGGAATTAATTAGTCTGTTCTTCACAGTAGATTTTTTTATAAAAACTTTCAGTGTTCATATAAGGAAGGCTTTTCTTTCTTTAATTTATTCTTTTATTAAATTTTCCTGTATATCCAGGCAAACATTATAATAAATGAAATTAATAGATGCAAAGGGAACTTAACTCAAACCAAACCAGAAAACTGTTTCTGGGCAGTTTCAGAGGAAAACAGATGCTTACACAACAAGATTTCAGTAGATGTTAAAAACAAGAAAAAGATTAGTTTCAAGTGAGGACACCAAACAACCATCTTCATCCTTTTAGATTTTTTCCAATATTTGGAGTAACTTCAGATAACATTTAAATATATTTAGAATCTTAAGATGTTTGTTAATAAACACATTATGCATGTTATAGACCACGTATAAAAGTCTGATAAAATATATAGACTATGATAGTAATAGGTAACATTTAGACTGACAATGTATTTCTCTCTTTTTTCAAACATAATAAAGAATGGAAGACATTCTCAGTAAGTTGAAATATCAGCCACAGGGGGCTCTTCGTTTCTCAGTCCAAGTCTACATTTGCAACAGGCAGCCATTTGATTTTCTTACGACAATCTTATAAACTGAAATTCTTCTTCAGTACCTCTGGTATTAGATGTACAAGTTCACCGAACAGTGAACATTATGTATTTTTCATAAATCAATCTCCTCATTAAAAATATTTACACAAAACTGTATTCATTTACAGAGTTTCCATAAACTGTGTTCAAAACTGTTGCCTGGGGAAGCATGACCTTGTAAGATTGCCCATGAGTCTATCTTACCTCACAAAACCTTCAGTGAGTTTTCTTCCATCTTTTTTGAAAATGGTTTTTAAAATTGCACATCTGAAAAAAATAAAGAAAACAAATTGAAAAATGGCAACTTTTTATTCATATGTAGTCCTGCAGAAAGAAAAATCAGACTGCATTTCTAGTAGCTCAGAAGTAATTTTTTACTTTGGTTTGTAACCTCACATAGGCACTATGTTGAAACACTTTCTCATCAAACTTTATGCATTAATTACAAGTGTTGGCTGATTTATAACAAATTTTTCTTAAAAAAAACCATTGACTTGTCAGCATTTGTCTTTAAAGAAAAAAGCAAACAGGCATGCCTTTCAAAGGAAGAGAAAAGCGAAAAAGTTTTATTAATAATTACATAAACTTTGTGGAGAGACATGAGAAAAGACTGGGGAACAGTTATTTGTCTATCTACCTTGAATGTCTCCTTAGTTTTATGACAATCTCCTCTAAGTCCGTTCTTGACGGAAATCTTATTTTTGTCATATAGACCTGTGGTAGGAAGGGAAGTTAGAAATGATCCTTTTTATTTGAGAAGTTCCCAGATATATCTCCAAAAGACTTAATTTTTTGTAAGCGTTCATAGCTGGGATGCCAGCAGCCCGTTTCTTTGTGTTTTTAGCTACCAGGACAAGAAGGTCAGAATCCAACCAGGTACTCTCCCATCTCCCTATCTGTATTTATATTTTATCATCACCTTGCAATAAAAATAAATAATTTGGGGGCATGTAATAAATTTTCTTCTGTGGTTGCTTAACAACTATTACAATAGTCGCATTCAATTTGCCACGTGCTATTAAAAAACCTCAAAACTCAATAAATCAGAAAATGGAAATGGATGTTTATTAATGATGTTAAATACAAAAGGAATTATGTGACAGTGCTGTGTTTCTAGATGACTACCATGGCTTCCAGCTCCCCTCCATTGCTGATTTTTATTCACTGTAGGATTGCATGGAGCACTGGAGAGTCAGTTACAGTATAAAGCAATCTGAAACACTATGCTTCTGATGGTTTAAAGAAGGAGGTTGTGTTTTCCTGAGCTCCTCCTAAAATATATAATTATATTTTCGTGTATTTTCCAGGATACAGTAAGATGGGTGATTGGTTTCTGCCCCACATCCTCTGAGCTCTGTTCATCGTGATTTTTGTCCTGTTTGCTATTCCACCACAGATCACCCTTTAAGCACGCTACACACAGATTTGAATGAAAAGCACTTCTGCATGTGCAGCTGTGATAAGTAAAAAGGATCTAGGCGTGTTTCTTTCTTTAGAAATGAGGTAGTGCTACACCTACCGCCGAGAAAAGATGCTGAACTCTGGTGCACTTTTCCTTCCCATCCCAAAAGGCTTTCCAGATACCAAATTTTTAGGCAACAGTGAATTCTCCACATTCTAGGAAAGAAGACAGAATGGCAGTTTTGATTAATTTTTATGTTCTATACATTTTTATTGTGTTATTGTGCTTTTATACGTAAAGTGAGGCACTGAAGCATGGGATAGACTACTTTAAGTACATTTCAATAAATCAACATAGCACTAAATTTTTCGTTTATTAATTTTTTCCTAAATCTCATGGGGAAACTTGTTTTATCAGGAGACTAATCAAACTAAAAGAAAATAAATACACTATTTCAAGAAATTTAATTTAATTTCTCGTATATTCCTTTGGAGACGATTGTGCTGTAATGATTTAAGAAAAACTGCTTCCATATATGTATGCCACACCCTAGATATGATGACATAGTTAAAAAATAATATGATATATTTGATTATGGAGGCCCACCAGCTCTGTGTGTGTTGCTGTTACGGTTGTGGTTTAACCATTACACAGTAAATACTAACATCTGGAAACTTGGAGTTCAAAGGTTATTTTGCTAATATAAATGAACCAGTATAACTCAAAAAAACCTGATGCTGTCTTTCAATTTAACAAATTTCTACTATTAATACTGTATTATAAAAGACAGGGTGTCCCTTTCCTTGACTTGGTTTCATTCTGATTTTATAGAACATTTTAGTCAAATACCATAGAGAGAGGCATTTGAAAATAACCCATTGTTGAGGCTATGATGCAGAGACTTGAACAGATAGATTACTAATGTTTAACATACTTGCATATGTTAACTTTTATCATAAAAAGGCAAAATTTTTTATGATTGCCTATGAAGCTCCCTGACTTGTTAGGTAATTCCTCCAAATTAATTTTTTTTCTTTTTTGTTGCTGCTGTTGTTGTCTTTCTCATTCTTCATATTCCTCTTGCCAGTATATTACAGTTCCATTCCTCCTGGGCTCATAGTGCCTGAAGGAAGACACTATAAAAAAGTACATTAACACGAATTAATTTTGTGTTCTAGATCATGCCTTCAGGCCATGGGGATGTGCTGCAGATAAAATTATTTCCTTCACACTCCTGCACAGCTGTCCATTTCGTAGCTCTGGATTATGTCCGTGTGCTCATATTACCTCTGCTCTGACAAACAGATGTGGTGGGCATTGCACACGTACCTCTATTCAACTCTCCAGGCAGCCACTAAGCTCTGTACATTTCCCCTCTACATACATGTGATAGGAACTATATTCTCCCAGGGATGTGGTAAAGCCCAGCAGCTCTTGCTGACACTACATATACTGACAGGTAATCTGGGAATGCCTGGATTCAAGTACTGCATGGTCATAAGTTTCCTCCCTTTCCCATCCTTCCATTCAGCACTAAATACTTGCCTGAAGTCTGACTTTATCTGTACCACTCCTCTATTTTCTTTTGTGTCCTTCTTAAGTGTGGAATGTGAGTAAGAAGACCTCCTCACTATATAACTGCGGGAATAAAAATTCAAGGAACGGATCCATAATCACAGGACTAAGGTAGAAAACCATTCCTTACACAATGTCTGGTTTGAGAGGTAATAATGAGCTTTGGGATGATCAGCTGGGAATGACCAATAAGCTTGGTTTCTCATTTCCACATGCTCTCTTGCCTGTAGATTGTAAATAACCGTGAAATCACATATTCAAGGGGGAATTATGTGGAAATGAGAACTATCATATAGTCCATTTAATCCTCATTTTAATGAGGCATACATATAATTGCGTTGACATTAGAACATTACATTTGCTGCATGGAGAAATGATTGATTGCTAGGTCATGCTAAACTTGCCTCCCTACCAAAAACAATTAAAATAAAAGGAAATAAAAACAGAGGAGTTCACTAGTTAATATCTGTATTTATTTCTTTTGAGTAGAAAGAGAGTTTCCCATTAGTACTTTCAAAGAAAAAATATTTTGGAATGTCAAAATGTTAAATATAAATCTACACGAGAAATGAAAACTGTTACTTTTTTTTAGGATCTGAACTTGAAATTCAATTCAAAAAGCCGAACAGAATTTTTTTTAAAAAGTGTTTAAAAGTGCCTGTTGGATTGAGAGGATGATGTGCTTTAACCCGTCTTCAACTGCTGTTTCATATTGTTGAATGGCAACTCCCTTGGAAAGAAGAGTTTAGAACTGTAGTGCTGACTTAAACTTCATCAGATCTCTGTTATAACTGAAAGACAACCTCATTTAGTAAGTTTGTCAGTGTGATTTCAGTATGTTTTGAAACGCTTATCTTTTGACGTGTACTTTCCCTAGCTGAAAAGATGTGCTAAGATTAATGAACAGCTGTATATTTTTTTTTTTAAAACATGTACCAGGTGTCTGTCGCTTAACATTTGTCAGTCTTCCGTCATTGCCTGTGAACAAATGTTCCTAATTAACTGGAGCAGGAGGTGCTGGGACAACACAAGGGTGAGCTATATCTGGGATCCTGTCAGCTTCATTTGTTACAAAGCCAAATATCTGATGTATTTAACATCTGAAATTTTATATTCTCTCATGGTATCTTCTGATGGTAATCTTTATGGCCTGACCTCAGAGACTGTCATGACTAAATCCACAAGAATACTGCAAGTGCTCCATAGACATGGTAATTGTCTGAGTCTTTCACGTTGGAAAGTCACAATAAACCCTTGTGGTGTACTGTCCTTGTAATTTATTCTTTTCCACGTCAGCTGAAATTTAAATATTCACTAACAAGCCATTTGAGTATTTGGTTTGGAAAAAACCCCTAGATCTAATCCTGTAATTCAGAGGTGTCCTGGTTCCAGCCAGAATGGAGGGTGGCCAGGAGCTGGAGGTTATTCCATGCTGCCTCCTATACTTTCCCAAGGATGGGGGCAAAGTCTCTCTTCTGGTCAGTGAGCAAGGTGGAGGGAGTGCTCAGAAAATGCCATTTCCCTCTCTTGTTGACATGGTTGCTGTTACTGTTGCTTTTCTTATTCCATTCCTGTTTCCAGTAAATAACCCTTCTCTCAGTCCGTGATATTTACCTTTTGTTCCTCCAATTCTCCTCTGCAGGGGTACAGGAAGGGGGAGTGAGACAGTAGCACAGGATTTGGAGTGCTTCAGTGGGAGCACTAAAATGGGGAATACCGTTCCTAAACCACAACAAGTGGCTTTTAAATATGGCAAAAGTGCTGCTTCTAAAAGGTACTAAAAAAGTAGCTAAGAAAAGCAAGCTCACTGTAGGTAGACTTGTGCTGGCAGTATCAGGGTCTGAAAGTGTGTGTGGGAGGCAGCAGAATGGAAAAGACCAAAAGGAAATCATGGGTTTTAACCCTACACTAAGGCAAGAAATACAGCAAAAGCTGTTCCTAAAAAAAGAATAAGAAAATTATGGCCAGACCTTTCTTGATTTACTTTTAATTTAACACCTTTTTACCTCACTTTGCAACATGTTGATATTTGATGCTGTATAGAGGTTGAGTCTCTGTGCAAAAAAAAAAAAAAATAATAAAAAAGTATATCTAATGCCAAAACTATATTACATGTAAGCTGTTTCAAATGTTAAGGAGATCTCTTTATGCAGATCTACACACATTAATACCTTCTGTTAGTCACAGATAATGGATTTCTTTTTTCATAATTTTGAAGTATTTTCATTATGAATAAAATAAAGCTCACTTCATTTGTTATACTTCTGCAATCAAGGTTCAATCCATATTTTCCAAGCTTCAATTTTATTATTTTAAACAACTGAATTCTTATTTACTGAATTTTCTTCAACCTTTCTGTCTCTCATGCTCAATTGTACCCATGAATTCATTGTATTGTATGACTCTCAAATCGCACAAACTTTTAATTTTTAATTTTTTAAAACTTGTTTCCCAGGTCTGTATTCACTAATATAGAATATAAAACCTTTGAAGGATGAAATATTTTGAACTGCAAAATTGCAATCTCCAGAGGTGCCTTCCAACTGTAACTATTCTGCGATTTTGTGATTTGTTCTCTTGAAGGTGACCTTAACACATTTGACTAATAATAGAATTTAATCTATTATTTTGATCAGTAACCCCTAAAACACAAGTTTAATAGTCATTGTTTTTCTAAATAATATAATTTTAATGGCAGTAATTACACATCATATTATTGAGGACTTTATGAGATAAAGAATGGTTGAAGAAGACTTGAATGATCTTTGAACACAAAAAATGTATTTAAGAGCCAAATCAACCGGTATCCTCTGCAGTAAAAAATTGAAGATGTCCTGATTTCAGCCAAAACTATTTTTATATTCACAAAAGCTATCTTTAGTATTACTAATATTGGAATCCTGATATCAGACACGGATAACTTGTAATAATTCTGTTATAAACTACATATGTTCCTTTTCATCACTGCCTCTGATGAGGCAGGGAAACATATTTTGTTGAAAAATATTTTTATGTTTATTCCCACCCTTTATGAGAGCTTCACACTACTTTTTGCAAAGCTGGTTAAATCTTGTCTTTTCATTCTTTCTACAAAGCTAAATATTTATGTTCTAACCTGTGTTGCCTATGACCCCCTGTTCTTCTTGACAATCATTTGTAAATACTGCCAGTGTGCCTACAGCATAAGTTTTAATATTTTTCTGTTGCAGGGTAGTTCGACTCTTGTCCTTGGCCCAATCCACTCACCTGCTTGGTTTCTAGAGTGTTTCCCAAATTGATCTAATCTATTTCGAATTCTTCAAAGTACATTGAGGATGCAAATGATAATGCTAATAAATAACTTCATTATGAGCTATTGAGGATGATCTTTTCTTCAAAAGGGAGCACTTATTAAGGTAAAAGTGTAATGACTTTCATTCCCTAACTTAGATGTGACATGAGAACTGTGTTTTTTTCTCAACTAAAGCATGTTCTAGGATATCTGATTTAAAAGAAAATTTACTTTTGTGTATGTATTTTCTTTTTTTTTAACATTTGAGAATATCTTCACTTTCTGTCATCAGAGCTTTGATATTTACATTAACCTTTTGTAATAGAAATATTTCATATATATATATTTATAAAAATATAATTTAGCTTAGATTTTGGTGTTTTTTTTCTTTTTCCTCCACCCCTTCAAAGGAAGGTGACTGTGTGTTGTCCAAGTGTACATCTGTAAGACCTTTAAATCACTTGACAATTTCAAAGAAATTTGATGAAAAGATGGAAGCATCAGAGATTATTTGGTTTCTACAACCTTTTGAATTATCAGTACTGAGTAAAAGTTAATGAAAGGTTGAATTCAGTCTTCAGGAATTCTGCTTGGCAATCAGCAGCTGAGTTTGGACAGTGCATACATAACTCAAAATATCTGCAGCGTGCAGTGTCTGCTATCTGCAGTCAGGTCCTTGGGGGAATTGTAGCATTCACTGGGATTAGAGATTACAACTACTCTGACACTGAGCTTTTCCACACAGTTTGAATGTTTTCAAGAAACTCTGTATAATTTTCATCCCCAAGCTTGCAAACTCACTCAAAAGCACAATGCTTTTAATCAAGAATGAATAAAAAATTCTTCCACTAAGCCACCCAGCTATCAATCTGCTAGCAAAATCTATGAGCTCCAAGCACGACAGGAAAGGCTGTTGAAACTATTAGGGCAAAGCTAAGAAGAAAAGAATGGCTTCATAGCATGTGGGATGAGAAAGCTGAGGGAATGAGTAAGAAGACAAATGAGGAATAATATGTGTAAAGGAGTATTACAGTAAGATAGATTTTTTGTGTGTGTATATATACATATTCTAATTTATTATTTTATAGCTCACAAATACTGTCTTGATGCTACACAAAGTACAAATATTTGTCTAACACCACAGAAAGTGGGAATATCAGAAAAAAGAAGCTGATTTTTCGGGGTGTGAAATTAATGTACAATATTTATTATGCTGCCAGTCTAGATATAGTGATAGATTATTCAATTTGTTGAACTAGAAATATGTCAGTCAATACACACAATGCAAAATGTCTTTGAAAATCCCTTAGGAGTTTGTGAACTACTACAGACTGCTCTTCAGGGAAATGACTAATGAATCTGTAGGTAAAAAATGAGTTATTGTTTTAGATCCTATGAGGAGACAACACTAGAATTCAAAAAATCACATTTTCAAAATGTGGGTCTTGTATTTCTGTTCATTATTAGTTTAGCTTGATAGAAGTGAGAAAAAAAAAAAGCACAGAGAAGTTGTGCACAGTTGTCCACTCATTTGTGAGTGGTAGAATAAATATGTTTATTCAGTCTGTTCTGCTTTCCTATTAAAGTAAAATGTAATAAGACCTTTCACTAGAAACAAATTTTCCTAAAATTTTAAATGAAGTAAACCTTTAATTTGACAAAATCCTAGAATTCTGATGAAGTTGATGAAATTATACTGTGTTTGAATGAATGACCTTGCTTTGGGTGTTCTCTTTCTTTCCTTATTCTAATATTTTCTTGCAATCACTTTTAATTCATTTTGCCTACAGTAGAGTTGTATAGCTTTTCTTCAGCTTCGACTGAAACTTCCATAAAGTATTAAATTTGAAGTTTTCCTTTTAGAATAATATGTTACCAATACATTTTTTTCCTCCAGTGCATTAGTTGCTACTGGAAATCCAAGACACCGTGTTATTACTTTCAATTTATATTAAAAAAAAAATCTCAACCATTTTAGCAATTTCCCTGGTAATAACATAGTGCAAACTTTTCATCATATATTTTGCAAAATGCTTTTTAAAATTTATCAGTAAAAATCCCCCTGAATAAAACACAAAGAAAATAACACAGCAATAATAACAATGAATCCTGACAGTTGGTTTTACATAAATAATAAACTGCAGAAGAAGAATATAGTATTATGGAGCACATGCATTTTGCAGAAAGCACACACTGTGTGATGTTACCTGACAACGTAAAGAGATTTACAAGGAAAAGTATTAAGAGAAATTTATAAGCCAATCCACTGAGAGAATACTGAATGTAGAAACTACATAAAAATGCTATTAAGATATAAAGAAGTCTGCCACTGACTTAGTATGAGCTAGATAGACATAGATATTGCATCTTATTTCCAAATATGTTGCTAAATATCAGCAGTGTAGGGGACTAACTTAAAAATTCTCATCCTGGGTTGGTCAAAGTTTTCCTCATTTAGACTCGGACAATGTGTAACAATAAACATGAAAAGTTTAGGAAAAAGTGGAACTTGGTGTTCATAGTCCATGATTTGATCTTATTACAATGTAGAAACCAAAATGTATTGAGGGTTTAAATGAATATTTGCCTTACTGCGATAGAGGATCAAACCTACCCACACTGCCTCTTAATTTCAATTATTTTAAATTGCAGAAAGTGTAGAACTACAGACACAGTTGTAAGCAAATTTCCGTAACATAAATGATTCCTTCTATGGGCAACATTTTAATATTACCTACTCTATGAATCAATGACATTTGTTTCCCAACTAATATTATTAACTAATACTAATATTTTTAAGCAAACATTTGAATGTTATTCCTATGGATTCATATAATTTTGCTATTTGTAGTCTTTTACTTTTATTACAGATTATTATTATTAGAATTATTACATGTTTCCATTAGAAAAAAAGGTATGATTTTAATTTCTTGTGGTATCTTGTAAAGTTATGATGATTTTCCTATGTTTGTTTTTTTTTTCCCTTGGATTTTTTATTCCCTTTTGAATTTCCCTTCTATCATATTGTGTAGGTAGTAAAAATCACATCAACACAAAACCTATATTCCAAGGCCCTAAATAACGAGTGTTTCAATTTTCACTTTGTATGTGAATCACAGATTCTTTCAGGACCTTTACAGAGAAACATTACACTTACAGTACTTGTTATGCATTGTGAATTTTATGAACATTCTAGAGTGGTTTTGGTGACATTAAATGGTTTGTTTTGAATTAAAGCTAAGCTATTGTCATGTTTTATAGATGCTCTCCTACTGTCTCTGTAATATCCTGGAGATTTGTTATTTGGGTTTGTGTTACTTTGAATTGAATCTTTTGGTTTTAGCAATCGATTTTGTCTTCCAACTTTATAAAAAAA
>VZRN01006114.1:0-18680 GCA_013397935.1 Dasyornis broadbenti
CCTTCCTTCTTTGCAGGGAAATTATAGTTTTTAGTCTAGGAAGAATTTAAGTAAAAACCATTTTCTTCTTGTCATTGCTTTGTAGGATTACAATGATCAGTAACTGGGATTTTTCATGTAACTTTTCCTAAATCCTCCATGCAACAGAACTTCTCAAAAAGTCTTGTTTATTTTAAACAAGAAAAGGGTAAAGGGTGATCAGGTTTGGGAACAAGCTCCCCAGGGGAGTAGTGGAATCACCTGAACATATTCAAAAAATGTGTAGGTGTGGCACTTGGGGACATGGTTTAGTGATGAACAGGACAGTGCTGCATTAACAAGCTGATTCAATAATCTTTGAGGTCTTTTCTAACCTATACAATTCTATGATTCTCTGATTTTTTTTATTGCAGGGAAGGTAGGACAAAGTTTACTTTCCCCTTTAACCTCTATTAAATTATTTCTTACACACCTGGTGTAACCAGAAACAAAATTATATTGCACATGGTGAAATTCCAGTCTTAGGGTGGTGAATGGCAGGACTTCTGTTTGTTTTAACAGATGACTTTTAAACTCTGCCAGGCTTTTAATAAATTTCTTTTTAATTTAAAAAATCATCCCAATCCCTTCTCAGCAGAAGGACATGTAGCTGAGGATGTCCTGCAATATCTGCTATGTTTCCTCCTACCAAGAGTGAAAGCAGATGCCATGGCTTTTTAGTGCAAATTCACATGCACGTTCGCTCTCAGAATATGGAAGAGCTAAGGAGAAGTGCAGAAGAAAAAAAGCTACATTTCTTTTGTAGTGCTGTGATGACCTTTGTCTCTACCTCCCACCATCCCTCCCTAGTGAGATCAGCAACAGCACATACTGCTGTTACAGACAGATGTTTTGCCCTATTTTACACTGTTAGCTAGCCAAGAAGAAAGGGGATTTATGTCCCCAGGCAGTCATTGTCAGGACACAGAGTGCATCCTTTTCCTAGGAGCAACTCTGGCAGCATTAGGGAGCTGAGCACTGTTGAGTACAGGGTCAGCTCCTCCCAGACATGAACCATTGTGGGGCAGGTGTGATGCTCGTCTCCCTGGGCAGCTGCTTTTGAGCTGAAGGGATGCAGCATGAGCAGGGACAAGCTGTGCAGCAGCTGTGCCTGCACTCAGCCTCTGGCATCCTTGGCACTGGCCCCGACCTGCTGGCTTGGCTCCCCAAGGCCTCCCTCAACTCTGCAGGCTTGATGGGCCAGCACCAGTGAGCACATAACCTCGACTGTTGTCTCTGGGCCTGATCCTGACCCAGACTGATTGTTTCCCATCCAGTTCTTTGTTTTTATCATTGCCTGAGTGCCAGCAAGGCTGTCTCAGCTGTGCTACATGGTTGCAGTCCCCCAAACAAGCCTCAGAAAATAAGAGCCACGGTCCTAAGAAAGAATTGCTGCAGCCTGTACAGTGAGGGAGCCCATCAAGGGCCAGCTCAACAGTTGGAATGTTGCCACTGCTGAGTGGATGATGTTTGTCAGGAAGGCACCACCAAGGTGGTAAACAAAACCAAACCCAGTCCCTCCTGTCTCTCCTGCAGTGTAAGGGGCCAGGAGGGTGGCACAGATCCCAGTACACCGCCAGCAATAATGCAGCATCTTCTTTAAGGTCCAACAGCTTTGCTTGGTCTCCAGGAGCATGCAGTGGCATTTGAACTGCTGGCATGTTGCATGGAGTGGGAAAGAAACAAAATATTCCATAGGAGAAAGGCTGTCAGGTATTATTGCAATGAAGCATCTCTCATGGAACTGTTTTCCTTCTGTCTTCCTTCCTCCTACCCATGTCCTCTCAGCATGTCTAACATTTGCAAGTCTGAGCTGAGCTGCTGGCTAATGCCTTGCAAAGCCTCCCTCAGAGAGGGAACATAAAGGATGGAAAAATGAAGATTACAGAGCCGTGTAGGTGGCCATAGCAGAAGAATGCTACAGGGACACATACAGGGGCAGAAATACCTCTGGGATTCAATAAAACAAAAATTTGACATTTAGTTTGCTGCTTGATTTAAAAAAATATTTTTTATCTTAGTTCCAAATAGCTCCGTTCATCTATTTATTTCTATTGTAAGGTAGACCAGGATTTCTTCACACAGGTGATGATTGTTGCTAAATGCAGATATTGCAAGGACATTACTCTTGCCAGTTGTATACAGACCTTAAAGAGTATGAATTGTTTTAATTTTTCAGTTGGTGAGATCACAAGAGCCACTGTTTCTGTGTCCACAGGTGAGAGTGACTTGCACAGCTTTGTGTTCAGCTGTCTTAACCCTTTTCACACAGGGTTGGATAAACCAGTTCTGAAGCAAGAGCTGACCTACCATAGTTTTCAACATGGTCTATTAAACGGTCACCAATTTCAGATTTCTTTGACAGTAATTCTGTAAATGAGCTGCTGATGAACTGCACATCAGCAGATGGCTCAGGGTAAAATCCATTACAGCTGCTTGAAGCTAAACTGTCCTTGTTCATGGCTCAGAAACTGGGTCTGGGGTTCTATCTTCAGAGCTCCATATATGGCCTCAAGACTGCTCATGTCAGGATTATTCCAGTTGGGGGGAAGGGTTAGAGGGAAGAGGAATTTTAATGATGCACAATGTGGTAGCTGGGTTTTTAATTTATTTTTTTTTATTATTATTATTATTTTTTTTTATAAACTGTGCTAGTTTCTTACATTCTAGAGTTACCCTGTTAAAACAGGATCTTGCCATTTTTCTTTTCTGTTCCCAGTTGGCAGCTATTGGATCAAATATGCTAAAGTTAGCACTAGACAGAACAATGGCTGACTGTTGCCCCAGTCCACACAAAATAATCCCTTCCTCTTTATTTTGATTTTCTGGCATAGTAAGATCTATCCTGTTAATTCTCATTCTGCTATCAAGTATTCAGTTGAAGAACTTACAGTTTTGAAAGAGTTAGATCAGCTGCCCATTTTTCACAGCTAGTTGCCTCTCTTTATAAGCAAATTTTTTTTTCCTTTCCAGTGAAGCATATTATTTTCATTATTTCTGCTTTTTGTCTTTAAAATTCTCATTTTCCTCCCATTTCCAAACTCTTACACACAATTTAGAAAAACAACCTGACTGTTTAGACTGTAAAGTTTTCATGACTTATGTTCTAACATCTGCTATGGGAAACAATGATCAAAATACTGCTATCAGAAAAGCTTAAGCCTGTTTAACATTCAAACAAGTTGGTGCTTTTTTGAATAGAATTGCATGAGTTTTCATCTGGCACTTGCTCAGAATTCAAATTGATCCACAAAAAACAGGACATGCCTGAAAAACATTGACAATATATTTTTGCCTGCTCAAAATACCTTGACAGAGAAGTTCATGGTAAATTAATAATGCTTGAAAAAAAAAGACCACACATAAAATAGCATGATTGATCCAGTGGCAGTCAGGTACTCTGAGTTGTGAAGGATCTGTGCATTAGCAAAAGGGTTTTATTTAGTAAAAAATATTTGGTGTATAGCAAAGTTGTTAAAACAAAGATAACTGTATTATTGAAACCATACTTCAAAAGAACAGTCAAGTAAGACTACATTTAAATCTTGTAGAACAACCTTTCAATAACATGGTGAGATATAAGCATTGTGATGGTCACATGGGCTCATTTTCCAATATTTTTCTTGCAGTTTAAGGTCATCTTATGTTAGATGGAAGTAGAGATATTTCAACATCCTTGACCACTGGCCAATCACTTGCCAGGAAGGTAGATGTGGCTTTCATGGAAGAGCTTCTCATTAAAATCCCCTCATTAAAATTCACTCACCTGTCTTTCTTCTCCAACTAGGAGGGAAAAAACCAAATAGTGCAATCCATATCCTGTCCTACCTAACATACATCCACTAACCAATAGATATTGGAATTGATGAGCACCATACTTGGCCCTGTAGCTTTGTTCCTTTTCCTGTCTATGCTTAATTCCTTTCCTTAACAGATATTTTGCTGCTATCGCTTGTTTTAGTGCCTGTACAGTCAATCACAATAACTTAATCACATCACAATTCTGACCTACAAAACTCCCTCATCTCTTTCACATATTCTTCCTTTAAACTCATTTCTTTTCAGAACTAGCCTCAGCAATAGGTTATACACAGCACGTCCTAGCTGGATGTTCCACCTTTGCGCTGGGTTGTATGCAGGCACCTGCGATAGGCCATGGTACTTTGGAAAGACCAAGACGGTGTGGTCTTACAACACTGCATGAATGTTAGTGCTAACATGAAATCCCATCTTGCTGTGTAAGGAGTATTGGCTGTGTGAATCATTTTTTCTCTCACACAGGCTGTCTACAGCCTGACTGCCACCACAGGATTCTTAATTCTTCCAGTACCACATCCAGAAATGACAGACCAGAGAAAGATCCCCGGCAAAAACCCTTGTTACTGTAGCTTGTGCCTAACTTAATTCTCTTTGTTCTGTCTTCATTACTACTGCGTAATACACATTCATGCTGTCTCTGGCCTTATGTCCTAATTAGCTACTGCATGACAGTGTAACCTCCTTCAGCCACTGCTGCCTTGACTTCTTCTGCTTGCCGTGGCAGAAATCCATTGATATTCTGTGAAGTGACAGTCCTAGTCCATGTTCTGCACACACCTCCAACTTTTCAAAGGTTTTCAGAGGGCACTAAGGAACCCTCTGTTGTGTTAACTTTAGTCTGGCTGTTCTCTCATTGTCACCCTTGTCCTAGCAAGCATTTGAATCTTCTCTTGCAATTCCTTACATGCCACAGATACAATGAAAGCCTAGACTTTGTTGACTTTATTGATGGAGCAGAAATAGGAATGAATAGTATTGCAATATCAGTAGGCAACTAAGTGGGTTTCAACAGGAGTGGAAGAAAATAGTTTACTGTATACAGATTTGAGTAGTCGATTGGCAAGATGAATGCTTGTTTTATTTCACCTATGGATGTTCTAGGCTAATTGTGGATTAGCTGACAGCATGTGCAGCTGCTGTTGTGATATCCTGAACTAGGCCAACTGCTCTGAGCTCCAACATTTTATGTAGCGATACTGATTTGATTTGTGGGGCCTTGAGTTCTGGCACATGCATTAGAGGAGGTGATTTGAGCTTTGCTAAGGACCTGAACTACAACTTGAATTGTTTATAGGTTTCTGACAGCTCGGGGGACTCTGTTTATTTTCACCATCTGAGAAACTTGCATTACACTTCTCAAAAAGACTGTCTTTCCAAACAGACAGCCCTGACAGACATTGTTGATGCAGGGCTACAATTGTCTGTCTGACTCATAGCTAAAAGATCTGCCAAACAGCATATTTTTGGTGCAAAATACTTATAACTGCTAAAGTAGAAATAGATTGTATTGTCATCCAAGTTATTAATATCCTCAAAGAAGCCCAAACACTTGGAGAAATCTGCCTCTCTATACTACTTGTTTCAGTTTGACTGAAAATGACAAATTTTAGAACTGCTATAAAATTGAAAGTGTTGTGCTGGCCCATGGATGGGATGGGATAGGATAGGATAGGATAGGATAGGATAGGATAGGATAGGATAGGATAGGATAGGATAGGATAGGATAGGATAGGATAGGATAGGATAGGATAGGATAGGATAGGATAGGATAGGATAGGATAGGATAGGATAGGATAGGATAGGATAGGATAGGATAGGATAGGATAGGATAGGATAGGATAGGATAGGATAGGATAGGATAGGATAGGATAGGATAGGATAGGATAGGATAGGATAGGATAGGATAGGATAGGATAGGATAGGATAGGATAGGATAGGATAGGATAGGATAGGATAGGATAGGATAGGATAGGATAGGATAGGATAGGATAGGATAGGATAGGATAGGATAGGATAGGATAGGATAGGATAGGATAGGATAGGATAGGATAGGATAGGATAGGATAGGATAGGATAGGATAGGATAGGATAGGATAGGATAGGATAGGATAGGATAGGATAGGATAGGATAGGATAGGATAGGATAGGATAGGATAGGATAGGATAGGATAGGATAGGATAGGATAGGATAGGATAGGATAGGATAGGATAGGATAGGATAGGATAGGATAGGATAGGATAGGATAGGATAGGATAGGATAGGATAGGATAGGATAGGATAGGATAGGATAGGATAGGATAGGATAGGATAGGATAGGATAGGATAGGATAGGATAGGATAGGATAGGATAGGATAGGATAGGATAGGATAGGATGGAGTAGAACGGAATGGAATGGAATGGAGTAGAACAGAACAGAACAGAACAGAACAGAACAGAACAGAACAGAACAGAACAGAACAGAACAGAACAGAACAGAATAGAATAGAATAGATTTAGGTGTTTTCTGGGCTAGGAAAATAAGACGTATTTAAAAAATATTAGCAAATGTTTGTTACTGCACTTGTTTCCTTAAATAGTATCAGAGCCAATGTTAGGCAAGGACTATATTAATAATATTTAGGTAGTATTTAATTTCCTCAGTTTGGACGGGGCTTTGGAAAATAAGAATATTAACAAGCCTTCACATGAGTGGTAGAATATCTGAAGTTTGTTTGTTATTTATGTGCAGCAGTAGGCTTTGGGGTCGTCTCACACTATCACCATTCAAAAATGACCTGTTTGGAAAGCTTGGGATCCTTGTGATCAATGTAAGATAAGGAGAGATCTCCTACAGCTGGACCCTTCCCTCTGCCAAGAAACACATAGTACTATTCTGTGCAGTTGTCTGTATTCATGAAACTTGCAGGCACTGTGAGTCTTTTCCCACAGTGTCAGAATTGGCCAAAGGCGGGCAGAAGTAGACAGTGTAGGCACACAGGCACACACACATATTTTAAAAAAGGATGATGGCCCAAACCTTGTTGCTTCTATAAAGCAGCCTAAAATGAATCATAGAATTGCTAAGTTTGGAAAAGACCTTTAAGCTCATAAAGCCCAACTGTTAACCCAGCACTTCTAAGTCCAACACTGAACCACATCCCTCAGTGCCATGTATTATCTGGAAACAGTTTCTCCCATAAGCAGTAGGCACCTTGAATATTTCTTTTGCAGTGAAAAGTTCAACACACACACACAAACTACTGCTCGGAAGCTGACAGGATCTGCTCCTTATGACTCAGTGTTTAATGTTCTTCAGTTTCATATTGTTATAAACAATAGCAAGAATCAGAAAGGGGATGTAATACACAGAGCCAGCCCCTGGTGGCTGTCAATCACACTTCAGCCCATGAAGCAGTGGAGCATAAAGAAGAAAAATGAGCCCTTTCAGGTGTCCAGAAGGATGGGCGAGTGAGCAGGCAGCAGAAAACAGAGCAGATAAATTGGATGGTCCAAACACTTGCTGTGTTTGTTGCAGATATGGATCTACATATGCTTTTTTGATGAAGTGTTCCAGATTTTGTTCAGATTTCCATCTGCTTTACCCCTAAAGGACAAAAGGAATTCTCAAGTCAAACAACGTAACAAGTGGTTGGCATAACTGTTCTTTTCTAAAATTCTAAAAATTTTTCTAAAATTCTAAAATGTATCTCAAGAAATACCTCTGCTCTGCTGCTATACAGTATGGGTGGAACTGCAGGCTATGAAAGGCTTTGAATCTCATGAGAAGAAATGCTATGCAGTTTACGATTGGATGAGAGCCATAGACTTGCTTGTCACTAGGAAAAGATCTATGAATCTTATCCTGGTTTTGGTAAATATGAAATACACAAAAATAATCAACAGGGAGATGACAGAGATGACAGGGAGGACACTAATATTTCCCCTCGGTGGTGTAATAGTGCTCTGCTCACCTTGCTAGCAAACCAAAGATTCTCACTCAACAAATCTTTATTTCTGCTGGTCACAAGGTAGGATGTTCCATAGAAAAGGGAAAGAAGCTTCCACATTAGAATACAGTCACCTTTCTGGTACTTTCAGTTTCCAGGAGGTGGGAAAGAACAGCAGTGGAGTCCAAAGAAGGGCAATAAAGCCAAGTGAAAGGTCTGGAGCACAAGTCCTATAAGGAGTGGCAGAGGGAGCTGGGGTTGTTTAGCCTGCAGAAGAGAAGACTCAGAGGAGACCTTATCACTCTCTACAACTGCCTGAAAGGAGGGTGTAGCTAGAGGGTTCAGTCTCTTCTCCCAAGTCAGAAGCAATGGGACAAGAGGAAATTGCCTCAAGTTGTTCCAGGGGAGGTTTAAACTGGATATTCCGAGCAGTTGCTTCACCAAAAGAGTGGTTGAGCAGTGGAATAGGCTGCCATTGAAAGCAGTAGAGCCACCCTCCCTGGAGGTGTTCAAATGACGTGTAGAAGTGGCACTGAGGGACATGGTTTAGTGGGGGACTTGGTAGCATTGGGTTCATGGCTGGACTTGATGAAATAAATGTTCTTTCCCAATCTAAATAATTCTATGCTTCTATGAACTGTAACATTCCCACAAGCAAAGGAGGTTATCAAATCTGAGCCGTCTGTGTCTGGAGAGAGTTACTCTAATGTAATTGGAAATTCTACAGGAGCAGCACAAGACTGCTGCCATACTTAAACAATGTGGTTTTGCAGATTAGGTGTTTGTAATAGGGTGGGGGTAAATTCTAATTTTGCTTAAGCATTCGAACCTTTCAGGGGGTCATAAATGAAAGAGGTCCTAAATAGCACACCCAGGGAGAGCTTGAGCGTGACAGTGGCTGAACTGCCTGGGAGACATTTTAGGGAAGAACTTTAGCAAATTTTACTGGGTTAAAAATAGTATCTGTGGTGTTAGAGAACACGTCTTAGTTTCAGTTCAGCCTCAGTTAAGGCAGCATTGTGAATCAAAAAACTTAATTTTTTTTTTCTTTTTTTTAAAATCCAAAATAGTCCTATGTGCAGCTACCTCAGAAATATCTCCTAAACTTGGAAATTGAAACCATGTTGCTAACAAGAAGAACATGTTATTTGTAATAACTTATATATTGTGTCATCAGCATAGTGACACTCTAAAGAGAGATCAGAAATCAGTTCTTTTATGAAGACAACACTTTGCTTTGCAGAATCAAGACCTTTTTGTAGCCAATTCAAGTCTTGCAAAAATTGTAAAATAATAAATGTTGCACCTTGCCTTCAATTCTGGGTGAATGCTTTAGGCTGGAGTTCAAAGCAGCCACTGTACAGTTTTCCAAAAACTGCTTTATAGACTTGTTAATTCTTAACTCAGTACCCATAATATTCTCTGGTGAGCATATATTTCTTTTGAGATCAGAAGCACTATTTCATATTGATGCTTCATGATTTTGTCACCAGAGGTGAAGGAGTTTCCTTAAGTTTATTGAATTCAGTTAGGTTCATAACCCAGACAGAACCAGCACTGGCAAAATCTGCTCTGCCTTGTGTTCCTTATTTAGTAAATAGAACCTGCAGAGTGCATTGCTATCTTCTCTGAAATCTTTGGCTTTGTTGGACTAAGCTGGAAGTGAGATATATAGATCAGATGAACTCAGAAGGAAAAAAAAAAAAAAAGAGCAAGAGAGTTGCTGCTTTTGGAAAGCAGCAAAAAGTGTTTTTCAAGCCAAGAAAATCTGCCTGTTAATAGCGGCATTAAATATCTGTTGAAGCTTTGTGGAAAGCTTTGCAAGCTATTTTGTTGTTTTTTTTTTTTTAAAAATTGATCTTGGGCTATCATTATTTGTCTTCCTAGAAAATAACAAGACTGAACAAATGGAAAGATAGAGCTGCATGCATATAGGAACTCTTAGAGGAAATCAGGAATGTTAACTGAGGTCTCTTTTACATCAGACAGGTGGTACAGATTTAAGTCATGTCTGTAGTGCATAGCACAGTGTAACATAGTTCATGAATAAGAACTCTTGCAGCTGTAGCCCTCAGTTCTGCATAGGGTAAATTCCCTGCCAGATAAGTATTTCTTCCTGCACAGAGGCACATGGCTTAGATACACGGTCCTTGCATCTGTCCTTTCCTGGATCTAGCCACTGGTCCTTGGTGGCCTCCTCAGTTAACACCCATTTACACATCATTAAAAGTAGTAATATGTATCTCTGTATATATTCACAGTATGTGGACTTAGAAATTTTGGTTGGGTTTTAGCTGCATGGAATTTATAGACTCCACTTTCCACCTTCATCCTGTTCTGGTGAAAGTACTGACACTGAGCCTGTCTTTAAGTGACCTTTTAGAAATAGTCTGCAACATCCAGGGACCCCTGAATGCTGCTTGGCAGTATAAAGCATAGAGAAAATAAGCCCTATTTCCATACTAATAACCCTGGGAAAAAAATGCACCACAACAATGTCGAGTGTCCTGCTGTTTGATGAAATGTCAGAAAGACTTTTTCTAAATTCAAAAGGACAAAAAAGCAATGGTAGGAGAAGCCGTAAGTGTAGGATGGTCTTTCAAATCATACATTTGCATATCCAATCCACAGAACATCTGCAAATGCACAGTACAAATCAAGAAGGAATATTTCATTTAACTAAGGCTTGTATATTACTGCGCATATCTATTCTAAAAATGCATGTCTGAAATAAATTCCATCCTGCATGGGAAATTTCTCCTGAAAGTTGGAAAACTTTGAAAAGATCATGTAACTTTACATGTAATCATAGTGGGAGCAAGCACATGCTAAAGGAATAGCTCAATGCTACAGGATTCTGATGGTAATAAATTCAGAAAAGTCCTGGAACACGAGATGCAGTATTAGTCCCTTAGTAATGTTCTATTTTTGTTTCTTAGCAGTTATGTATGTCTATGCATATCTGCTCTTAAAAAGTAGTTTTAAAAGCATACAAAACAGAACCTAGCAGGTGGTGATTCAAAGGTGTCTAGAGAATTTATAGTTTAGGTTTGCCAGCAGTTACAGTCGTGAGGCAAAACAGTTTCTAGTCATTTAGTAAGGCTTTTATGCATAAAATCAGAATCATAGAACGGTTTCAGTTGGAAGAGATCTTAAAGATCATCTAGTTCCAATCCCCCTGCCAGCGGCAGGGACATCTTCCACTAGACCAGGTTGCTCAAGGACCCATCCACCTGGCCTGGAACATTTCCAGGGATGGGGCATCCACAACTTCTCTTGGCAACCTCTATCTGTGCCTCACCATTCTCACAATAAAGAATTTCTTCCAACTATCTAACCCAAATCTACCCTCTTCCAGATTCAAGCCATTGTCCCTTGTCCTATCACTACATGCCCTTGCAAAGAGTCTCTCTCCAGCCTTCCTTTTTTGTACTTAAATCAACTTTTTAAAACTAGAAGTCTAAAAGGCACATAGATCAACTTTAAGAAGCTTAAGTCCTGAGTCCCTGCTTATGAATCAGCCTAGTACCAAAGACTTTTTAATGGGGAATGACTCATGAGCAATCTCTAAGGACTGACTTCACTCACTTAGAAATATAGATATAAGCGAGAGCCAGAAAGCCCACGGACTGTCTGCATGCTTTAACAATTGAGTCAGCAGTCTCTGATAAGATGATTGTATGTCATGAAATTTCAGGCTTTGATCTGTAGACTCGTGAATGGATTTCCTTCTCTCCACCCCCTGAATATTAACTCCAAGATGCAGGCTAAATATCTGTAGCATGAGCCAGTGGAAAGATGAGTGAAGGGTAAAAGGAAAGGAGCATTCAGATGCCTCAAGTTTTAGGATTTCTAATGCAGCTCTTGGTTTGACTAACCTTACCACAACTCATCCTTCTTTTTAAGAAAACAGATTTCCAGAGGTGGTGTTTTCCTACCTCATCTGAGTTTTCTCACACTGGTAGAAAATCACACTAAAAGAAAAAGTTCTGCCTTTAAATTAAACTCTTTCTAAATATTGTGAAATTCTGGCAACAGCATCTTGGACTTAAGAGCCACTTAGGAAGAGTAAATATTTTTCTTTTATAAAGTACAGGACTGCACTAGTCTTAGAGGTAGGCTTAGGGGTGAAGGCTTTCAGGAAGCTGATCCTTACTGAAGTAGACTCAGCAGAATTTGCAGTCTTGCTTCCCTTTCAGGCAGGTTAACCTTTATGGTGCATGTATTTAATTCTAAATACTGCAAATGTAGTGAAACATATGAGAAACAGAGGCAGACAGCGTGTTTACAGTCCTAAACATTTTGAGATTTTCCATAAGGATGTATTTTAGGCACTGAAAGTCGTGGTAGCAATGCTAAGAGTAAAGTGCTCTGTTAAATCTGTACCTAAATATATTTTGTGTTGGCTGAAAAGAAGTATTTCATTTATATGAAGAAATACACTTAGAGATACTCAAGCCTTTCACTTTCCTGAAACTCCTAAATGTGAGCACCTCTGCTTGAGTGATTGGAGTAGGCTTCAGTTCAGGCTTTGTGCAAAGGCAATTTTTCTAGGAAATACCTCTTAAAGAAACAGTGGTAGAATGTTGACTAGATATGTCTTCTGCTGCTCTGTGCTACTGCACTGATTTAAGCTCCTTTGAAAATGTTATGCTAGGGAACTTAGGGTACCAATTTCCCATATTGGTAAGGTAGGATGAGACATGCCTTGCTGTAACTCTGCCATAAAAACTAAAAATCTGCAAGGAACCTTGAAACTCCTTTGAAAATACCACCCTCCATCATTCATTCAATCACTAGATTTTTACTTGTGTTTTTTATAAAACAATAAACATGGTGTGTATCCCATCTGCCTTAAGCCTGTATGTCTGTCCTCTTATAAGACATGCATTTTTCTACTTTTGACAATTTTGTATACCCTTGCTGTTCAGTTAAATGGATCTATAGGTAAAAGGTGTCAAAATTCATGTGAACCCGTGGGTGGGATTCCTCTTGTTTGACTGTATACATGCACAGCCAAAAATTTAATTATCTGCATTTGACCATCTTGCTTAGTCTGCCTTTACTGTCTATGGGAAGAAGAAGTACATTATTCTGGCTACTTTCACTGTACATTTTAGGAAGAAATGATTCACTCCTTTTAAGGGCATCTTTCTCTCTGTTGCAGATAAGTTCACTGCCAGCTTAATTTTATCATCTGTCCTATGTAGTATATGCATGTTTGTTCTTCCCTGACCCTGGATTTATATCCTCTTTCCTTTTAATGATGGATTTTCTTCCTCTTGTCTCTGGCAAGAGTATTTTTTTTTCTGTTTACAGAGCTTGGCACACATATTTTAGTATAATCTATCTTGTAAAATGGGGTCTTGTCAATATGAAAGTGTTTTCCCTGGGACAGACTGTTGTAAACTGAACAAAACTGTATGGTTTTTTCCAGCTGCCAACCACTTGTAATCTCAGGTTCAAAAGCAACATTTTTGTTTCAAGAAGGGCAAGAAGGAGTACCTCAGAAACTACAGGTCTGTCCATCTCATTTCAGTGCCCGATACAATCAAGGAAAATGTTATTCTGGGAAGTATTGAAAAACACCTGGAGAAAAAGGCAGTCATCAGTCACAGCCAGCATATCTTCATGAGGGGGAAGTCCTGCTTGTTGAACCTGATTTCCTTCTACAACAGAGTAACCCACCTACTTGATCTTGCAAAGCCAGTTGATGTAATTTTTTTGGACTTCAGCAAAGCTTTTGATACCATCTCTCACAGGATGCTCTGGACAAAATGTCCAGCCCACAGCTGGATAAACACATCGAGAGATGGGTGAGCAAGCGGCTTGCGGGTTGGGCACAAAGGATCACAGTGAAAGCGGTGACACCAGTCTGACAATCTGACACTAGTGAGGTTCCACAGGGCTCCATCCTCAGCCCAGTTCTTTTCAACATCTTCATTAACAATTGTTGATAATTGCTGTTCTATCTGATGGGGTTTTTTTGTCTGATGCAGAGATTGTATTCTAAGATCTTGTTAATGATTAGAATACATTAAAAGTCAAACACCTGACCCTAGATTCTAGGACATGTTTAATATATATTCTACCTGTTACGGCTTTATTGGAAATCATCTCCAAGACGGTATTCTTGATCATCATTTCAAGGTATCTGCATCCACAGTTCTGCACCCCTTGTAGGAAATCAAGCAGTTCTGCACCTTGACTTATCTGAAATTGGATTCCAAGAACAATTATTCATAGATAGTAGGCAGATGGATTAGCAAGGAACCAATCACGATTCAGCATAAGTGCCCTTATGCTTCCTGAGGGCTCCTCTTGAACCAAATAATGGGCTAATATGTTATAAATCAAAGCAATATAGCTAGAAATAGAGAAGCCTTACGTTTATTAATTACCGAATTGTGAAGGGTGGTAGGATGGAACAAAGAGAAAAATGAGAGGAATACTGTGAGTCACTTCTTTGCACTGCTTTAGACCTATTTAGTAAATAATATGACTAAATTTCCTACAGGAAAAGAATAATAGTTACTGAGAGTAGTTGAAAGCATAGAAAAGTGTGATGGCACGAAAAGCTCTGTGATCATGAAGGAAGTGTCATTTTTTAGAATCTGTTAGTTTGTTCGTAAGCTGACATGAATTGGTATTTCAGCCTCTCTGCAGCTGTAATAATTTGTTTATAACCATGGTGTGTATTTGTAGATAGGACCCAGCAGACTGTGGAGCAACTGACACACAGTGCCATCAAGCAGGTCCTCAAGTGGATTGGAGGCACACTTTTATCCAGGGCCCCTTCCATTCCTCACTTATATCAGCACATGCAAGAGTGCTGGGAAGCCAGTTACAAAGAGTTCCTATTGTCAGTATTATTTTCTGAGGCTCCAAAAAAACCTTTTGGTCTTTGCCTGAAACTGCTTCCATTTATGCATGGTATTTTTCCTATGTGAAGATGAACTTAAATGAATGTTATAATTAATTTAAACAAAGGAATTCTTTAACATGGTTCTTTTATCTCTAATTTTCATGAATAAGCATTTCAGGTGGCCCAGACTTTTGCAAATAATAAGTAGCAGCTAATTTATATAGTTAAAAGCTGTGACTCATTAATTTTCAGCACTGGAAATGGATATTACAAACTAAAGCAGAACATTCAAGGAATATATCAAAAGATAGTATATTTGTGTGTTATTTTAATTTCATTACGGTTGAGGATAGAGGGTCTTTTGGAGTCTGCTTCTCACAAAATATATCCCTACATATAAACATAATCTACATAAAAACTGTACAAGTCCCATCTTTATGTTAGTGATGTATCTTTCATTCATAGATATACATGTAGGCATCTTGATTAAAAGATTCCATGGACACATTAATTAGTTCCTAGGCTGTTAACTCAACAGTTTGTGCAATGCATGAGATTTTTAGTTTTGCTTTTAAGAAGTTAATTTGATGTTTTAGTGTTAGAATTTAGTGAACAAAAAAGCACCCTCCAATCTTGCAACACTGGTGAGCTGATGGTTGTCAGAGCAGGGTGTGAAGGCATCAGAAATATTTCACTCTTTCTGAAATCTGAATTATTTTGAATCCCACCACAAAACACAAGCAGCACAGAGGATGCAGAAGAGACTCCCCAGAAAACCATGGTCAAACACTTATGGGGATAAGTTTCAGAAAATGCTTTTGAAAAAAGCAATTATTTTAGGGAAGAAAAAGATACTGCACTTACTGAATATTAAAAAGATTGAAGGATGTTCAGGTAAGAAATTTTCTGAACATTTTGAAAAGAATCTACTCTTTCTTTAGTAAAATATCGATTCTGGCTTAGGAATTAGATGGTTTAAATTTAAATTGCATCTCTGTGGTATGTTTAGTAACTATAACAAAGTGATTTCTTGGCACCAGTTTGGCCTTCAGTCTGAAGGGTTGGCTAAGTGTATGCTAATAAAAATATTTATTCTTTGGTACAAATGAACTTTTAGGAAGATATTTTTAGACTAGGTAATGATATGCCAACTACACAATTACACATGCAGATTGTTTCCTGTCTTAAATGTCAATAAATCTTTCAACATCGCACCTTTTTCCCTTCTCTCAATTTGCAGACAATTTTTCAAGGAGAGATGGTCTGTCATACTGATCTGTAGTGGAATCCAAAACACAATGAATTAATGCTGTTACAGAAGACCTATGTAAGTGAGACTCATAGAGAAAGCAATACTTGGAAATCAGAGATGTGATTATTACTTTGTAGGTTACCTTAGCGAGAAGAAAGGGATGAAGTGTGAACACAAGGTGAAACCAAAGAGATGAACAGACTTAAATATTTTGCTTAAACTCCTAAGGGTCTAAAAGAAGAATCAGACTTAAACAGCAGTCAACTGCAATATTATCACCCCCACTCAGTGAAGCAGTATTGTCTCAGGTGTTGAACAACCAACGACACTGAGAGGTTTATGCGTGCTTGAGTTCACAGTAAGTGTTCTCCAGATGGGCTGCAATCCTACTAAGGGTTTCAGAGACAGAATTTAGTTGCTTAAGTTGAGGAGGATGGTTATCAAAGACCCTTGCTGAGTTTCTCAGGTGTGCTACTGTCTATGCCTGTAGGGCCAGCACTTTGTTATCTGGCTCTCTAAATTCTGCCTCTATTAGCAATGAAAGGTTTCTCATCTCTTCCCTTCTATGTTGGTTCTTCCTGAGGGAAAACTAGCATAGGAAGGGATGGCGATGTTTAGACTTTTCATATCAAACCTTCGTGGTTAGGATTATTAATGGAGGTTTTAATAACCACCTTTCTATGGAATTTATTTGGTTTGGCTTCCACTTCTTATAATAGGTATAACATTTTAAACATTTCTTTTTCCCCCAATACACTGCTTTTCCAGTCAGCACAGGTCTGAAACCTGGAACACAAAAACAATGAGGCTGCAACATTATGAACAAGTAAGAAAGAAATAGATACTCTGTCATTCACGGTTTCAATGCCAAGTCAAACCCTCTCTAGACTATTCTTTCACATCAAACCAGAGGATGACTGGAGAGATGCAAAAGGAATGCAGTTCTCTTTGGCAGCACTGGTGAGTAGACTTAGCTTTGTTCAATTGTCTTGGATAATACTCTTGAGCTTCTTCTGCTGATGTAACCAAATTTCAAAGAATAAAGTCCTAAGCAAAGGCAGTACATCAGAGTAAAAAATGAATGTGTGCTCACTTTGTATCTCCTAACAAAGTAAATACTCACTGGTAAGACCAGTAAGACTGGTAATGAGATTTTTACACACCATCCAGGCTTTAATCTGCAGAGAAGGCTGTGTAAGAAACACAGCTTCAAACACTGAAAAATAGCAAAGACTTATCCTTGCTCTCCATATATCCTCCTGTCCCTCCTACAAAGTCAGCAAGACAGTAGCGGCTAACAAGCAAACAGTCTTCACAGTGCTAGGCAGCACAGAGATCTCCAGACCAGAGCTGTGCTTTGTTTCTTTCAAGTGAACACAAGTGCTGCAATTTATGCTGCCTGAAGGGCAGCATTTCAGTCAGGTCAAGTAGCTCAGGAATATACATCACAACAAATCCCAGTTGGAACTGTGCTTCTTCCAGAGTTAAATGTGAGATGAATCCATTTTGATATATCTGGTTTGGAGAATCATCTATATTTTAAGTAGATGGAGAATGGGAAGCAGACGCAGAGCTTCAGAGAGCTAAATTAGGGGTCCAGTGATTTGCCTGAGAAATTAAAGGATAATTCATTTAATTAAGCTTAGCTCTGTTTCATTCCATATACAAACAATTTGGATGATGCAAATACGTGTAAATGTTCCATTGCATGCTGCTGTGAGATACTGCTTCTCAAACTTTTCCTTCATTGCATTATGCTTAGTGTGCTGTCGTTTGCATTAGCAAATGTGATTTTTTTACCACATAACGAATATTTGCATTAAAAATGTTTATAAAGAATATCTGAAGGGTTCTCTGGTAATAGCATGACATCAATTTGAAGGAAACCTGTTTGAAGTCCAGTTGAAATGAAACACATTATATCACACTACACCATACTGTAAATATATGCATTGTGAATGCTAATTTTGCTGTTTTATCTTTACTAAATGAACCATCCATAGGATCATGGAATCGTTTGGGTTGGAAAGGACCTCAAAGATCATCTAGTCTCAACCCCCCTGCCAGGGGCAGGGACACCTTCCACTAGACCAGGTTGCTCAACATACCCTGGGATGAGAAACCCACAACTTCTCTGGGCAACCTGTTCCAGTGCCTCATTATCCTCGCAGTAAAGAATTTCTTCCTAATATCTAATCTACACCTACCTTCTTTCTCCTTGTCCTATATTATGGCATGCCATTGTAAAAAGTCCCTGGGATGCTGTCTTGCATGCTCCCTTTAGGTAGTGGAAAATGCTATAAACTCTCCCCAGAGCCTTTTCATCTCCTGGCTGAAAAGCCCAAAGTTTCCCAGCTATCTACATTGCAGAGGTGCTCCTGCCCTCTTTTCATCTTAGCAGCTCTCATCTGGACTCCTTCCAACAATTCCATTCATAATTGTTTTCATGCTTAAATCAATTAGCTCAAAATAAAGATTATATTACATAACAACCAAAATCATGTATCTTTTTTCTGAGGTGCCATTTGTGCTTTAAAAGCATGCCTCTGTACACACAGAGACACATGCTTTCCTATTAACAGCTCTAAGTTTGCCTCTATTTAATGTACTGCTGAATGTGATTTAATGAATCGTGACTGAAAAGTAGACTTCCGGGGATATGTCACTGTCAACACATTCTGTCTCTCTGACATGTTGTCACCGGCCATCATGCTTACCCTGGATGCATGGTCTTATATTCCTTTCTAACACATCATTACTGATCTGACATGCAAAGTCAACAAAAAAAAAAAAAAAAA
>VZRN01006114.1:18704-48797 GCA_013397935.1 Dasyornis broadbenti
TCAACAGATAGCAAGTAAAAAATAATGGGACTTGTGCTAGATCCTGCTGTTCCATGCCACACACTGCAGTTCCTTTTCCTGACTACTCAGCTGTCAGCACTGCTGATTTCTTCTAAATTAAATTATGAGGTATTTGGCATGTGAAACATGAGCCTACTGTCTGGAATTAACTGAAGTCCTTTATAAATTATACATCTGATCTGAAGTAGGAAGATATCAAATAGTTGAGGATAGTAATGCCTTTCTGTGGTTTATTAGATTGCTGGGTGTGTACCCACATGAGAATTTTTAGAGCTAGAAAGCATCTGTTGAAGTCAAAGGCAAATATCCTTTTTTTTTCCAAGTGAAATCAACTTTATGTCTGCTACAGAAATGATTTCATATTCTAGGAAACATCTATTACATTGTGCTATCCTTTTACTAGGGAACAAAACCACTGACCACATCAGCTGGAATATAGTCAGATTGAAGTATGAAAGGAAAAAAAGCCCTGCACACTTTCAGGGAGAATATTTGACCATAAAAATTTCAGGTTTCTGTGTTTTCTCGTTTATTCACTTGTGCATTTTTAGGGAAAAAACAACAGTTCTGCAACAATGCCCTCAACTCCGACAGGCCTTGAGTCCATACGAATGACATCCACAATTGATAAAAATTATTAAATCCTTACTGTGGAACTTTGTTTCTCAAAAAAGTAAAAATTATTTGAGAAAAAATTCACAATTTGGTAGATAAGCCAGTGTAATCTTTCTGACTGTCACAATTAGTTTTTCCATAAGATAATTGTGTCTTTGGCAGAAAGTAAAATAAAATTATGTAATTATTTTTAAATTATTGAAGCCATTTATCTCTGAAGAAAGAGAATCTATAAAACTTGATTTTCCAATCCTGTCAAAATCAGTGGTTCAAGTCCGGGGTTTTGATCAATCATCATTCTAAACAAGGATTTTCAATCCTTCAAGGCAAAATTTGCATTTTTAAAACAAGATGTAAGTTCCTAGTGGAATATTAACTCTAGTAATAGGAACTGAACTTTCACAAATCATGCCAGATTAGTTAGATTTTCAGTATCTGAGAAATTAATTGATTTCTCTGGGAAAGTTATTTTCAAAGAAATTATGGTCGCTTTTTTTTTTATTTCTCCTTGTTTACATGTGTTTTATGAGCCCAGAAGATAACATGGAAGAGAACAAACTGATCTCACACAGATTTCAGTGAGACTTCTCCATCACCTGCCGTGATATGTCCCTGATATGTGCCAAAGAAAAACATGAACCAGGCTGGATTTTCAAAGTCCTTCATTGCTCATCATTGGCCACTCAGTGCTTCTGTTCCTTTTTGTCTAGTCAAGCATCTGCTACCATCATAAGCTCAAAAGCCTTAATGAATCATTAATTTTTTGCGTTATATACAAGATTTTCATCCTCAACTCTTTCACTTGATCATCTCTGTTATGCTTGTTTATATTTCACCTGATTGTTTAATGCACTCTTGCTCCTTTTGTCTGACAAAGACTATAAAACTCTTGGCCAGAATGATGATGAAAATTGGAAAGAAGAAATTCTGGCATGTAAAGATAATGGATTTATGGAAAGTCAGAAGACCTATTTAAAGAAAAAGGAAATTTAAAAAAGGGGGAAAAAAAAACCAACATTACAAAAAAGAGTACAAAACCTTTTAGATTTTGGTTTATTATAGGCTTGAGTCTAAACCAACAGTCTGGTCTTTCAATGCATATCTGTGCACCCAGAAGCACACACAATGTAGCCACTAAGTGAATTCTGCAGGATGCTCTTGAAGCCAGATGACAGTGGTGGGCAGCTTTCATTCTGTGTGACCCTGATTGCATACTTGGCTGTCACACATGGCCTGGGGATACAAGAACTAATGCGTACTGAGGTCCTTTCATTTCAGTGAGGAACATTGAACATTTTGGGAGAAAAGTTGAAAAAGAAAATAATTGCAGAATATCTAGTTCAAATTTTTTGCAATTCTTGATTTAGCTTTTTTTTTTTTTTTAAATAGCTTTTTTTTTAAGATTGACTTTAATTTTTGCTGTATTTTTTAAGATGCAGGAGTTTAAAATATTTAGTAGTTCATGTAAATATTAAACACAGCTCTAATATAATCCCAAATATCTTGATTTCTTAATTTCTTTTGCAGTTTGGTTATGACTATAAAAGACAACCCTGTGATTTAGGTAGTGGTAGAATCTATTTACAGAGAGAGCATGGGAGCAAGTGTTCTGCATAACTGTGCAAGAAATAGGAATCACAGAACAAACGTTTGTGTCATAAATTATGTGGACTTTGTACTGGAATTTCTTTTTCATCAGCTGACCAAGTGACCAAGAACAAGATAAACGAAGTGATTTTGCAAATTGTAACATCCCCCTTATTCCATATTTTGACTCACCAAGAGAAAAATGGTTTCTTTCTTTAAAATACTGAATTATTAATGTATCAGAAAATATTGTGACCAAAATCTGATTAATTTTATTAAATATATATTGAATGTATATGAAACCAGAAAATGTACCTCTTGGCGGTATCAGGTTTGAATCACAATTCTGAATTTAAAAACCACAGAAATCACAGAAATTAACTGCCATGAGTGAGTTAAGTATGGTCTTCTGATTCTTGAACTTACGTCCTTTATAAATAGCAAAGTGCTTGGGCTCCCTTAATCTGACTGAAATAGAAATGACTGTAACATGCAGTAATACATGTGCTGTACAGTAACATCTGAGTACTTCTTTGACACAAACTTTGATTTAAAACATCTTAGTGAGAAATGGGTGTTTAAGCAAACACACCCCAGCATGAGGAGAAGAATCTTTAAATAGCCTGTAGAAATGAAATCAATGTATATAAATAGAAGTACTATGTAATAGTTTAAACAAATATTTCTTTGAAAAAGAATTGTACTGACTGTCTCATGAACGTTTGTAGTTCATGATTTACTGATTGGCTGTTGTTAAACTCTGTGCTTTTGGTTTCAGTGGACTTTTCATCCCCTCTATCTTACATCTTGTAGGTAGAATCCATTGTTTATTCTGGATATACAATATGATAAAACATTTTTGACATGTAGTCCAAACATCCCATGAAAGCTAATTGTTTTAGATTGCGGTTGGTCTTTTTGCTGCTACATGCTGTGATTCAGACTTATAAATGAAGGGTGCGAAACAGCATATGGGGATGCACTGACACTACAAAGAAGTATCTCTATAATAAAGTACCTCATGGAAGGTTCAATGGAGCTTCAGAAATTGTCTGGATGCAGTTGTCTTCATGATTTTGGGGTTAGAGGGGTGAGGTTTGAAGGAGGAGGTAGGAGAAATAGGTTTTTAGAAATAAAATGTCTCCATTTTCTGTAATATTTCTATTTTCAAGCCAGAATATTAAAAATAACCCTGAGGTTAAAATTTTCACAAGTGGCTTTTTTCTGGTCTAATACTGTTCTCTCTGTATTCTAAAATAAGCATTTTAGAACTGGTCTCAAAGAGTGCTTAAACAAATAACATGTATGTGCTTTAGAATATTGGTTTTTAGATAATTCGAGAAATGAACAGTACTCAGTTGTTATGTGCTAGGAGTAATTTAGAGGATAGAAAACTCCCATAAAATAGTGTGGTCCATCTGGGAAAGGCGCAGGTCAGTGAAATCAAGAGAATCTTGGGGTGTTGGTGGATGAGAAGCTTGATGTGTGGTGGAAGGTGTCCCTGCCATGTAAGGGGGGTTGGAACTAAATTATGATCTTGAAGGTCCCTTCCAACCCAAACCATTCTATGATTCTATGGTGATCTAAATATGGGTATTTTATTTCTTCAGCGCAAAACTAAAGACGCTGATAACTACTGCAGAAATTTTCAGATGAATATATGAGAAGCCCAAGGAAAGCGAAGCTGTATTGCAATTACAAGATCTATATTTCATCTGTGAAAAGAGCTGCTGAGAGTGGGCTGCTGTGCAGTTAGTTACCAGGAAAGGGTGGGTGGAAAACCAGCACAGAACAGAATGTCTGTGAGGCTGAGAAAACCTATTGTGCTGTAAGAATGATCACTAGAAGAAAAGACTATGAACTGTAATGAAGTTGAAAGAGATCGTTGTGTAATTGTGAGGCTCAAGCAAACTACACATAAGGCAGAAAATTAGATGGCAGATATCTGATATTTATTCAAGTGCATGGTGATATTTTCAGTAGTTTCTGTTATACAAATAATTTATCGGGGCCTTCCATACATTCCATTATCTAATCTGCATATTTATTTCAAAGTCGTATTAACTTCGCTGTGTAGCTTAACTGTGTGGCATTCCAACTTTGTAGTGACATTATCCTGATCACCTCTGTGATCACTTCAGAATGTGTTTTGTTTGAATGTTGTGGAAATTGAGGGGTTCTGGGTCCAGACTATGCAAGAGAAAGAGCATATACCACACGTAAAGGCAGCCTTAAAAGTGGTCTGGCAATTAGTTTAGAATAAGCATTTCCTTAAGAAAAATGTGAAATGAATTTGCAGTTTTGAATCTTGATTTGCAATCCATATAATAAATCTGAGGTTGAAAATTTGTTGACTTACCAGATGCACTCCACCAGGATTTTGGGGCGCAGTGAGGAAGAGATTTTTGTTATGGATGAGATCCCTCTTGTTTCATGAAAAATCTAGTAGGCATAATATTTATCTGGATTTATTATAAGGAATTAAAAATATATTACAGCTTAAAACATGCTACACATATAATGATAATTATTTACAACATTTGGGGTTTTTTAAAGTATTGGTTCTGAAAATAAACTACTCCTTTTCAATTATGAACATTATCTCTACCATGAGCCATTATATTATTGCACCTTTCCCGGTACAAATACTGCAGGGGATATTTGGAGCAGCAAAATAAAACACTTTATTATAATAAAGGGTAAGAAAACAACAGTAACCTCTTGTTCCACATTACAGACCTGACTATATAACGGTGATTATTTTTAAGCTCACTGTTCTTCAAATTTCTATAAAACTAATTTCTGTAACGTTCAAAAATTAGGTCACAGGAAGAATTTCCAAGAAACAGGCAATAATTGTCTCAAATTAGACTCTTGAAGTGTATGGAAGGAACAAACCACCAGGAGTTTTGCCTGCACATCACATAAATATTACTTTGTCTGCGACTTTTATAAACTTCTAGTACGCTTTGTGTTGCTCTCTCCTCCCCAAGTCCAAGTGGGAAAATATGCAGCATATGTCCATCTGAGTGAATGGATGTTTATGCACTATGTCATATGCCATAATGGGCAGCTATAAATAACGGGATTTTGAAAGAAATCTGGATGGAGCCATGGGCCACATCCAAAAAAGGACTTATGCGCCTTAAGAAAGACTTGGAAGAATTTAGTGCCCTAATGATCCTGAGAACTGCTAAACTGCATCTACTTAACCCCGGAGACGGTTAAAAAACTATATTATTGTCTAGTTTTGAACACTGCGTGTCTCCAGATACCATGGCCTAGTTCTGTATATGCCCAGATCTGCCCCAATTTGACATAGTGATTGTGCCATTGAGTGCTTAACTCAATCTTAGTACATGGTGTCTGATCATAAAATGCCTTTGAACTCTTCAAGACAGGAAAAGAACTGTGACTGTCTCTCATGGGAAGCACCTGAATCAGAGGTGCTGTTTTTTGATCACTTTTATTCAGGCTGCCAATTCCTCCAGTGCCTAACAATCTTCAGAGGTATCAGTGAATGTGTACAAGATGGCTGAACCATCTCCTGAGGAAATACACACAGGCAGAAATATGCAGCAGTGAGCCTTTTTATTATATTTTTGTTGAAGTTTGGTTCTGTAGTCCTTGGCAAGCAAAACTGCCTGCCAGATAACTTCAAAGTGATCCCTTGTCACAACAAGAGATATATCAGGAACAAATCAGCCTGATTTCAAAGTGTTTTTCCTGCTCTCCCGTGACCCTGCATTAAGGGAACTGTCTCCAGCTTCTACAACTCACCTACATTTGGAAAAAATTGCTTGCAGCATAGTTACTCGATTTAATTGACATAATGCTTCCAATACAGGAACAGTGTCATGAAGACCCACTTTAAACTCTTCATTTGGAATGAAATTACTGCATCTTCTGTTGCTGTACAGGGAATTCAGGAAATTTAGAAGCCTATCCGAGAGTTCAATATCTTCATCACAGATATTTGAAAAGAAAATGGCTCTGCACTCATACAAGAGAGATGCCCAAATCCCAGCCTGGGCATGGCACACCCATGAACACTGGACTGCTTACCATGACAGAAGAGTATAAAATGTTTGAAAGACCAAAGCTTTATTTAGTCAGAAATGTATTTTTGTGTTAATCCAGTTTAAGAGCCTTTTTTTAACTTTGTGGAAGCAACAATTAGATGCAGAAAATAAGACCTTTCACCTGAAGTGCATATAATTAATCACTTCATTTCCTTTCTTCCTCTCCTCTGTTGCCACTTTAGATAAATATTACAATAAATCAATTCCAAAAGTATTAAGGCAATTCATTATTTAAGCATTCAGTCTAACAAACATCTGGATGGAAAAGAGCATTTCACAAAGCACTACAAATGCAGAGGTGAAAATAGATGATGACAGATAAGCATGAAGAATGTAATTCTAATATCTGAATTACCTCTAAAGTGTACCTGCCTTTTCCTGATGGTGGGCTGGTATGCAGGCAAGTCAATGAGACGAATGTATTTCTGACTCCTAATAAAGTTTTGCTGCAAATCTAAGCACTGTTAAATAAAATCTTTACAGAATGTCTCATAATACAAAACATAAAAGTTGTATATAAGCATGCCATAAAAATTTATGAAAAAAAGGACAAAATTATAATGTTTTCTCTAAAGCGATAACTTTTTTCATGCAAAAGAAATTGATTAATTCAGAGTACTAGTTCATAAATAAAGAATGAAGATCCCTTTAGAGATAATATGAAAATACACTCAAGTAAAAGAAAAAGAGTTTATTAGGCAGTTTTCCATTACTTTTTCTCATGTCTGGAGAAAAAGAAGGGAGAGTTTATCGCTCTCTATAACTACATAAAAGGAGGGCATAGAGAGGCAGGGGGTCTGCCTCTTCTCCCTGGTAACAAGAAATAGGATGAGAAAAAATGGCCTCAAGTTGCTCCAAGGAAAGTTTAGATTGGATATTGTGAAAATTCTTTTCATGGAAAGTGTTGTAAAGCATTGGAACAGGCTGCCCAGTGAAGTGGAGGAGTGACTACTCCTGGAAATATTCAAAACATATGGATATGGCACTTGGGGATATGGTTTAATGGTGAACATAGTGGTGGTACTAGGTTAACGGTTGGACCTAGGAATGATCTTAAAGGTAATTTCCAACCTCAGCAATTCTTAGTGATTCTCTGATTCTAAATCCCAGTTTGCCACATGTGGGAATGTCTGAGCCAAGCATTATATTAAAATGTTAAGTTTTCCTGGGTTCAGATTTTCAAAGACAAGATGGCCCTGCCATTCTGAGGTCAAATATGCCCAGCTTGGTACAATTCATTGAGTTAGAACATTGAAAGACTTAATTCTGACTCTAGTTCATGGAGATTAAACATGGATTTGTAGGTATGTACATACCTGTGTGTGTCTGTGTGTAGCAGCTGAGGAATTTCAATTCTCTTTGACAGGAATTATTAGAAGACAGATAGATCAAGTAGGTTCGAACTCTGAAATAAATATTTGCAAGACTGAAATCCCTTAACAACTCACTCTATGGTAATGGTTCTTATTAATTTTTCACTCATTATTGCTGTGAAATCAAAGCAGTCAGCCCATAATAATCTAATCGTCAATGCCTTGGGGCTAATGCCATATTGTTAGCACAGATGTTGTAGCCCTTTGTTCCTGAGGTCAAGGTGATCAGGTTCACAAGCACATCAATGAGAGAAGACAGAATTGAAGTCATTAAATGCATAGGTGACTGCTCAATTCCACCCACCCCCTTAAATTTTGGACCTTGTTCCTTTGTATTTGATTTTCTGGAGTGTTCCTAGCCTTTGGCCTCCACCCAGGAATATGTGAGGAACAATACCTAGGGCAGGAGGAGAGGGAATAATTCTCCCAGGTCACAATAGATGCCTCATTATGATATGGACTGGTTTATTTATAATTTGAATTATACTACTTTATAGATATAATCGCATATAATACATAATACAATATAATACATAATATAACAACATACCATTATATTCTAATTATATAAAGATGCAACATATAATTATATATTACATATTCTAATTCTATTATAATCAAATAGTATAATTGTATCATATTTATTTTATTACTTTTGTTTATTTCATCATCCTTAATAATTTTTCATGTCTATTATTTCCATTGTTTTGGTACTTCTGCTTTATTTTTAAAAAAGCAGACGCATTTTTACCCCCCATATAACAAGACTGTACTTTTTCATTGTTTGATAGCTGGTCATCAGCAAGCTGTAATTCCCAGGTGTCTTCTTGCAGGCTGCTGTTGTATCTGTATAGTTAATGGAAAGAGTGTTTCTATGTCCTTACTGAGTCCTGTGCTCTCTTTGGGCTCATTTTCATTCACCTTTTACCTCCCAGGCTACAAGGCAAGGGAGAGATAAAATAACTAAAGTAGTTGTCAATACCTAGACACTTGTTCCCCTGGAGTGTGTTCTACACAGGCCAATTTTTCAGAATTCCCCGACTGCAGGAATGCAGTAATCTTTTGATGGGAGGGAAAGAATTCTTTTCTTTCAATCCCACATTTTCTGAGAATCATAATGTTTCACTGGAACATGTTGACCAGAGAACGTATGGATGTCTCATTCCTGGCAGTGTTCAAGGTCAGGTTGGATGGGGTTTTGAGCAATCTGGTCTAGTGGAAGGTGTCCCAGCCCATGGCAGGTGAATTGGAACAAGGTGATGTTTCAGGTCCCTTCCAACCCAATCTATTCCATGCTTCTGTAATATCAGTTGTGAAAAAGATGAGATAGAAGTGGGATTTTCACTAACAGAACTGCTGTGTATCCAAGCATCTATGCTTCTAGTTTTATTGGTTTTTTCATTGTAAAGTCAGTTGGGACATTATATCAGGGCTTTGCATATTTTAAAGGGTTTGGGTTTTTCACTAGCCTAGCCAGATCTCAGGTGTATGCAGCCAAATAAGCTCAGTGGCACAAACAGAAAACTGCAAATCAGACAAAGCAGAAAAACACTTTTTAGCTGGCAAGTTTGTTCATTTGTCTAAAGAAAAGGCTGCTGAATTATCTCCTACTCTGCTTGGCAATCTGTTCTGTGTCTGGATATGTATTATCTTCATGTTACAAACACATTTGTTTGAGAATATGCTCGGGTGGGTCAAATAGGCCATCAAGGTCTACTTTAAAGACGGACTGCGTACATACATCATAAAGATGATGGGTATATCTTAATGGTAGGCATTAATCATTAAACTTTCCCACTGCAATGTTCTCTAGAACCTCTTTTTTCATGTAAGGCAATATCTTTGCTCACTTCTGTGATATATCACTGGGTAACTGTCTCAACAGGTTGTTAATCCTAAATCTATCCTAATGGAGTTTAATTAAAAACCATATTCTGCATCTATAGTTAAAAGCAAACACAACAGTGGTTCCAAACTCGACTTGCTCACTAAGGCATACAAGTCAGAATAAGTTCTTTTAAATCAACTATGACATTTTAGTTTGTTGTATAATTTATTCACATGGTTCAGACAATACTTGCTACGCTATAACCAGAGCTCAGTAAGATAGCCCAAAAGTTAAATTCAATTAAAAAAAACAAAAAGAAGTAAGAAAGAGTCTTTTTTCTTATCCCCGAAGTGGGTGGGCCAGAAAACATAATTAATGAAAAAAAAGTGAAATGTTAAATTTTATGAGTACAAATAAATCACTTCTTCCTGAAAATCACTTTCAACCACCTAAATGGAATATTTCATAAGAAACACTTGTCAAATAGTACAAAAATTGTACAAAAGTACAGAAGAATATTTCTGCAGGTTTTACATGTATTTGTGCATACTTAAAAACACATTGAAATACACAACATTGAGGAAAATGCAGCGCCGTCAACACAATAAATGTTTTGATATAAACTCTACACCAGCACACTACAAAGCACAAGATACTGAATAATGAATTTGACAGTAAATCACAAACCTAAATTGTATCTAGGTGAATATAATAAAAAGAATTCTGAGAATAAATATAATAAATAGAAGAAGAATACTATTTGCTTTAAGTCTTTGTATAAGAAATTCAAATAGTAAAGAATAAAATGAAATCTGTTCTAAGGCAGAGATGTATATTTAACTTAATATTCATAGAAACCAAGTTGGGTGTGGCTCTATGTAGTGGTTTTCTTTTTGGTTTGTTTTAATTTTGATCAAATTTCCATTCCAGATGCATAGAAGTAGTTCATATTATTCTCACAACATCAGGTTGGAAGACAGGTCTAATTAGTTTACTTAAGCATTTGATAAATGCATTTTTCTGAAGATACATATGTTTGAAATTCTTAAAAATGCATAGTGAAAAATTCAGACAATGAACTATGTTATTTGTTTCAAAACTGGACCACATATTGTCATTTAAAAGAATGAATTATTCTTTTATGTTTCCTTGACAAATGTTTTCTCTCCTACCCCAGTTTCCAGGATTCATAGAATCAGAGACTCCTGAGTTTGAAAGGACCCACAATGACAATTGACTCCCCACAGGGCAACCTGAAAAATTGGGTACATTCTAATATCTTTATATCCATCCTATGTTTTGGAAATCCAAATGCACACAGTACTCAAGGTGAGGCTGCAACAATGCTGATTCCAGTGTGAGAATCACTTCTTCCAGCTGGTTACTGAGCCTAATACACCCCAGGATAGCGTTGGCCCTTTTGGGCCAGGACACATTGTTGACTCGTACTGAGCTCGCCACTAACTAGAACCTCTCTTTCTGCAGGGCTTCACTCCAGTCTCTTGCTCACAGAGTGTACCTACATCCAGCATTACACCATCTCACGTGCAGGATCTGGCATTTGCCCTTGTTAAAATTCATGCGGTTGGTGACTGCGCTGACCTTTAATCCATGAAGGTTTCTCTGTAAGGGCTTCTCTATCCTTGAGGAAGTCAACAAGTCTTCCTAATTTAGCTAAGTCGACAAGCTTAGCATGCATTAAATTCCAGCATCCAGGTCTGATAAAAACATTGATGAGAACTTGCCGTAAAACTGAGCCCTGACGAACACCACCAGTGGCTGGCCACCAACCAAAAGTCGCCCCACTTACTGCAACTCTTTTTTGTGAGTCAACACAGGCAGGCAGTTGGGACAACCACAAACTCGTGGCTAGAATGGAAAGAGTAAACTTGTTTTCATTATCTTACTAACCAGGCGAAGCAACACCTGGGCAGAGGCTCACAAGCAGAGGCACAGGCACAGTTAAACATGGTCCATGTTAGAGGATCCCCAGCCTGCTGGTTCACACAGGCTTGTCAAGAGTTATTCCCAGTTGCAAGGTCACAAGAGCAATTTACAATCTCTTCACTGACCTCTGCTTATTAATCTATGTCTCCCAACGCTTTTCAGGTCCAACTCTTCAGCCAGTTGGTCACCCACTGTATTGCACACATGACACATGGGTGCTGGACAAGTTGTATAGGAGGATACTGTAAGAGACAGCATTGAAAGCCTTTCTAAAATAAATGAAAACCCCATGTCTGGTGCCTTCTCTTTATCCATTAGTGAGGTAAATCTGTCATAAAACGAAATTAAGTTAGCAAAGCATAATTTTGCCTTTATGAACCTATGTTAGCTTTGAGTGATGACTGCATTGTCTTTTAAGCGTTTTTAAAAAACTTCTCCAATAATCTCATTCATAATTTTACCAGGCACCAAAGTGAGACTACAGGCTTATAATTACCAGGGTCTTCTTTCTTGCCCTCTTGAAGATTGGAGTATTATTTGCTAGCTTCCAGTCATTTGGAACCTCTGCATATTCCCAAAACCATTGATAAATATGTGAGAGAGGTCTCTAAATAACATCAGCCAGATTTTTCACTACACTGGGAAGAAATGTGATTATTTCCAAATTAAATGATTAAATGTTAGAAAACTATTCTAGCTGTGGTACTTAATTTGATCTTGCTGAGGAAGCTGGACAATTCTACTTTTATCCCACCCCCTAATAATTATTGTTCTATCCGTAGAATTATAAAGCTGCTGGGAATACAAGTACTACAGGTAATCCCATCCAACCCATCAGGATATACCTAAACCATTTCTTAAAGAAATCCATCTAAACCAAAGTGATCTAGATTCTCCAAATTCATCAACCTAATCTTGTTCTATGATATCTTTAGAACATCTTTTCCTTTGTATCACCCACATATTTCTGCTGAAAGTTAAAACCTAAATATAAGTAATGGTTCACAGTCCTCCAACATTTGTTTGAGTAGGCAGCTATCATTAATGCAGTTCTTCTTGTAGGCACCAAAGAACATCAGATGCTGAGAATCTCTTAAAATAAATCTATCCCATGTTCAAAATTGATTTCACTACCACTCTGTAATAACTAAAGAAGTAGTCTGGATTTAATTTAATTAGTAGTAACAAATCACTCCACATTTCTAAAAGTAAGTCACCTCTAGTGAGATAGTGGAATATTGAAAGATATCTGTATTTGTACACATGCAGTTTTGGACGCACTGACTAAGGTACATGTCTTATTAATGCTGCCTTTTTCACTCCTGAGATGTTACTGGATAGTGAAAAAGTTGATGATAACTTGGTATCTGATATAGGTATTGTTCAACTCTTTTTGTGGCAATGTTAACTATTTAAAACCTAAATTAGCAGCATTTGAATAATTTAAATACACTCCAGTGCTAAGTAATTGTCGTTATTGTAACACCAGCTTTTTGGCGTGTACACTGACAGAAAAGGTTTTTTGACTGAGAAGAATGTGTGATACTCTGTCTCAATTCATTCTGTGTTTCCATTCAGATTGCCTAGTGGATCATGTTGATAGCTACAGCAACTAACTTGTATGCAGAATTATCTTTCAAAACACTAGGCCATGTATAAATTTTAGAAAGTCTCCCATCATACATGTGGAAACAAAATTAAGATTCTATCCCAAGCATGTGGAAAACATTTCTATCATTCCTTTTCTATTCTGGCTTCTGCATTACAGTAGACCATTACAAAACAAGGATTTAAGTGGGTTTTCCCCCCACAACTTTCAGAGTTGTAAAGTTAATGAAAGTCTTCCCTACCCTAAGAGTTGCCAATGCTTGGCACAGGGTGCTCAGTGAAGGGGTTGCTCACTCCCTTCCAGTGAGATATTGGCGATTCACGTCCATGTTAGCTGCAATGACTGTTTAGGTCTGTGATTTTGTTATTCCTGAAATTACTTTTGAGTAGTGTAAGATGAAAAAACCAGCATTTTTATCTAAATGAAGTATTAGTTTAAAACCCAAATACCCTTTCAAGCCTTGATCTAAAATTGAAATAATTATTCTATGTCTATCTGTTAATGGATGGGCAAGTTATTATGACAGATATTGTTTCCTATTAGTCAAATCATTAGTAGATATCCTAAAAGTTTTATGCTTTAAAATCTTCTGTGATAATTTTCCATTTCTTTCTCCTCCTTCTACCCCAAAGATATAAGAATATTGTATTTATACAACAAATTGTGTACAAGGTCTATTAATGATTCCTTTTGTAAAGAAATTTAATGTTTCTCTCTCCCTGTTCCAACTATCCCAATAACCAGAGTCTACTAAATAGGCATTTTGCACTACAAATAAGAATAATCTTTCTTTCTAAGAGATGAAACAGCTGTATCACCACAATTTCCATACTGTTTTACACCAAGACTGATGTCTGCATTCTAAAACAATATGGAGACAATATAGTGAAAATTGATTTTCAGTAAAATATAACAGCAATTTGCCAACTCTAGGGCATCACTAGACAATCTTCTGAGCTCCAGCCTCTACAAAAGAATCTTTTTTAGTTATCAACTTTACATATAAGTGGTGCTGTATTTCCAGTGAGAAAGAAGCTGCCCTAAATCACTATTTTTGTTTTCAGGATATATAGTTACAATTATGCTTTTTTGATTTAAAATTTTAAAAAGAGGAAATTTCTTTTGGAATAGGTGAATATCACACTGCTTGATCCAGAAGACAGCATCTGTCCATGCTATTTTGAGTCCTCCAATCCACAATTTTCCTGGAGAAATTATGACAGAGTATTTGCTGGATCCAGCTTCTAATTAACTTCCCAGAACTACTGGCTTAGCACAGCCATCACCTGTGGGATGTTCTGAATTGAGTAGCCTGGATTTCATTTACGTCAGCATTTGGCCTGACTCGTATCTGAAGAACTGAAGGAAGTGAATAAATGGGTACATTTTCAAATGCAAATTTACTCAGCACTCAGCTTCCCTCATGCTTTTAAAACACTTTGTCTAGAAATTTGTTTAGTCATGTCATGAAAGCTTTTGCTGTGTTTATGCTTTCCTTGCTTTGTAAACTGCCCCACTGACACCTGTTGAGAAGGGTGTAGCATTAAATATTTTATTACAATATGTCCTTAGCTGTTCCAGGAACAGGAAGGCATGAACAACAGAACATGATTTCCGTAACTGCAGTAGTTCAAAATGAGACAAATCTACCTAAAATGTCTATTCCTCAGATTCAGATAAATGAACTTTATTTTATAGAGAAAACTTTCAATGGCATACTAAAAAAGATACAATTCAATCTCCTAGGCTGTATTTTTTGCTTTTCTAAAATTATATTTTCAAGAGACCTCACCTCCTCTGTTTCTTTACAAAATTTAACATGTTTTGGAGGTATAATAAATAAATAGTAAAAGGCATCTCAGTACAGAGTTTAGTATGAGTCTCATAGATTGAATAGAAACATTTGCCATGAAGTGTGTCTCACCTTGCAAGGTGTATGCCTGAACCCAGCAGACTGGAGGTCCGAGTTTGGTTAGGGACATCTTGAGAGAGGAAGAGGGAAGATGCACAATCTGACCATGTAACCCCAATTTGCAAACTAACCTTTGAGCCTGCAGAGAGCTTTCAGTGAGTAGAGGAATAAACAAAACTGTGGAAGGCAGAGTGTGGTGCTGTTTGTGCAGGGTGATTGTGTATTAAAAGGGAGTGGGATCCTGAGGGCAGGCTATGCTCCAGTATATAATATCTGATCTTCAAATCTTCCAGCATTTACTTATCAATATATTGCCTAAATAAGTTAATTTAACTGATAAATTGAGTAGATATCCTAAGAGCCCATGCTGCTGAATGATGGGAAATATGACCCTTAGGGAGAAGACGACTGAAAAGTCTTGTGGTTTGTGAGCAAAGCTGTTTTTTCTTCATTTGCTCCCTACCAGCCTTGTCCAACATTTACAGTGTTAAATGTTCTGAGCTGATGCATTTAATTCTGCTCATACAGGGTACCAATTATATTGGCCATAACCACCCCGTGCAGCTCTACAGGCTGGGGGAAGAGGGGCTGGAAAGCTGCCCAGCAGAAAAGGACTCAGAGCTGTGGGTCAACAGCCATCTGAATATGAGCCAGAGTGTGTCCAGGTGGCCAGGAAGGCCAATGACATCCTGGCCTGTATCAGCAACAGTGTGGCCAGCAGGACCAGGGCAGTGATTGTCCCCCTGTACTCAGCACTGGTGAGGCCACAGCTCGAGTCCTGCGTCCACTTTTGTGTAGTGTAGTGCCCTCACTACAAGGAGGACATTGAGGTGCTGGAGTGTGTCCAGAGAAGAGTCTGGTGAAGGGTCTGGAGCACAAGTCCTCTGAGGAGTGGCTGAGTGAGCTGGGAGTTTTGAGTCTGGAGAAAAGGAATTGCAGAGGAGACCTTATTGCTTTCTACAACTACTTGAAAGGAGGTTGTGGCAAAATGGGCGTTTGTCTCTTCTCCCAAGTATCAAGTCATAGGACATGAAGAAAAGGCCTCATGTTTCAACAGGGAAGGTTTAGACTTTATCAGGAAAGGTTTCTTCATTGAGAGGGTTATCAAGCATTGGAAAAGGCTCTCCAGGGAAGTGGTAGAGTCACCATCCCTGGAGGTATTTAAAAAATATGCAGATGTGGCATTTAGGAACACGGTTTAGTGGTGGACTTGGCAGTGCTGGGTAACACTTGGATTTGATGTTCTAGAAGGTCTTTTGCAACCTTAACATATTTATGATTCTAAATATATGTGGACCCTTGCTCAACTTTTTTTGAGCACTATGGAACATTTTAAGGTTGTGCCTACTTGTCCTGTCTTATAGAAATGGGGAGATCTAGAAGTCTGTGCAACACAGGATTTTGTAATCTAGGGTAAACACCTAAATTAAAAGTCTCCTGTCATAAATATTTCTACATATCTAGTCCATAAATTCCTTGAATTGAATAGGATAATACTGGTGCAAAAAGAGGAAAAATGCTTCTTTAGCTCTTGTAAATAGTCCTTTTAGAAAATACTTTTAAAGTGTGGAGCTAATTGAGCTTTGAATGCTCAAATGTTTTCATTATGGAACAAATGGAGTCTTTGAAAAAGGCTTTTTACCTTTTCTCTGTAATATTCAAAATGACTCTGTGGGAGCTAGGTCTTTAAAAAACCCCAAAACAAAACAAAGGAAACTGAACTGTCCTTCTCCCCCAGAACCTTAGGGGTTCAAATTAAGTCAATCAAAATCAAGACCTTTTGTGGGCTGAGAGTAAATGCTGTTTTCCTCTGCAATCTGTGACCTCAAATAGGCCCTTTTCCTTCTAATCACATGTGTTACATGCTGTGAAGAATAAAATGCATTTAATTCTTTGACTCAGCCTTCCTTTATGCCTATGTGAAAGAGCTGCTGAAAACTGCAGGTGAAGTTATGTAGGAAAGAATAATGCAAAAAGTGGTTTCATGCACATTCCTCTATTCCTAGGGTCCTTGCAAGTGTACACGCAGCGTGTGAGATTACCTACAGGGATAAAATTGAAGGGTTTGAAAGAAATTAAGTTCTGGAATGATAAGGAGGGAAAATAACCACATTTTATTTGCTTAGGGTGGAAGAAAATCTTTGCACGACTACAGGGCTGCCTCTTCAGTGTCCATTACAATAGAACAGTTCACTTGGAAGGGACCTACAGCAATCATCCAGTCCAACTGCCTAAATAGCAGCATAGCCTTTACACTACAGCGCTTGCATCATTTCCCTCTGACATGTGGGAAACTGTAACTCTTTTTTTACTCCGTTTGGCAAAGCAGATTGCTGTGTATATGCCATGACTATTTGGGTTTTTCTCAGGGAACTTCTCTCCTGGACCATTTCACATGTCTACCTGTGGCTAAATCTAAATGCTTCAGGGTTTTGGAAGAAAAAACAATGACTTTTAGCCACTGCTACTCTTCAGAACAAGCTGTATTGGTTCTATCTATACTGGCAAAAGAAATGTGCTCAGGACCACAATCTGGAACATAGCACTTCATACAGATTTTATGAAATATTTTTATCTCCAAAACAGGGTGTGTGCATGAAGACACACACTACTGAGGATGGTGCTTGATGCACGGTAAGCTACTGGACTTGGAAATGAATGAAAGATGCACGGTAAGCTACTGGACTTGGAAATGAATGAAAGCCATTTCAAGGATCATTCAAATAATTCTAAAGTATATAGTAGTATTGCTATCACCCAGGAAATTTTCTAGACACTGTTTAATTTACTACTAGAGGTGCAACCATAGAAGACCTGTGGATTGTCTAACTGTGTCAACCACTCATTACAACCTGTATTTTCCTCTTTTATCCTCAACTTTCCTATATAAACATCAATCTATTTATTCCTGTTTTTCCACCAATGCTCAGTGCTTTGACTCCTCTACTCCCTAATACTAATCTTTTTTTGCCTTGCGGTGCTCTTAGTATAATTCTGTTTCTTCACTTTCTTGTCAGTCCACTCTTTTCAGCCATATGCAACTGTTACTGTACTCCCACATATGTATGATCCTTTTCCTCACTTCTATAATATTTTTTCCCTCAGCCTGCAAAAAAGAGGTTGTTCTTCCATTTTCATCCTTTCAATATTTGTCTTTGACATTGCTGGCCATTTCTTTATCTTAGTGCTCTGAGATGCACAACTGAGAAAATGAATATATGTGTTATAGAACTACTCTAGCTCTCTGCATCATAAAAGATAAAGGCTTCACAAGGAATGGAGAAAAATCTAGTGGAAAACACTTTTCCAAGACAGTGAAACAAGTCTCTTATGGAACATTATCACCGTTCTTCACTGAGCTAATGCCAAACATTCTACAGCAGCGTAGAGTACTGCCCACGACTCTAGGTAACACTGTTTTGGCTCTTTTCACGATGACAAAATTATCTCCCAGTCTATTTTCCCTTCATTTTCACATTAAGATATCCATAGAACCACGAAATTGTTTGGGTTGTAAAGCACCTTTAAGGACCACTTAGCCCAAACCCCTGCCATGGATACAGACATGTTTCACTAAACCAGGTTGCACCAAAGCCCCATCCAACCTCACTTTTAACGTTCTCAGGCATGGGGCAACCACAGCTTCTCCAGGCAACCTGTTTCTGTGTCACACTATCCTCGCTGTAAAAATTTCTTCCTTATGTCCAGTCTAAACCTACTGTCCTCCAGTTTAAAACCATTGCCCTTTTCCCTGTCACTTGCAGGCCTTCTAAAAACTCTGTCCCCGTCTTTCTTAGGTATATGCCCCCTTCAGGTACTGGAAGGCTACAATATGGTATCCCCAGAGCCTTCACTGCTGCAGGTTGAACAACCCCAACTCTTCCAACCTTTTCTCATAGAAGAGGTGTTTCATCCTTCTGAATACTTTTGTGTCCCTCCTCTGGACCCACTCCAACAAGTCCATGTCTTTCATGTACTGAGAAACCCATATGTGGATGCAGTACCGCAGGTGTGGTGTCACCACAGCGCAGCAGAGGGGCAGAATCTCTTCCCTTGACCTGCTCTCCACGCGTCTTTGGATGCAGCCCAGGTTGGGTTTGGCCTCCTGGGCTGGGAGTGCACATGGACACCTCTGTCTTCAGGTGGAGCCTAATGGGCCAGAACTAAACTTTGTACACGGCGGCATGCAATAAGCAGGGAATGGGAGACACAGAATATCAGAAAGAGGAGATTTTCCATCGTGACCACCGAACAAGATTTCATTGGAGAGGCAATATTTTGCGGTATTTCAAGAATAATAAAGGTAGATCACAAGCTGGCTTTTGAAACTAAAAATGAATGTGTGACTTTGTTTTTCATTCCATTCTACACCTCAAAAATGCTTCAATCACCTCTGATTTACTGATTTATTTATTTTTCAGAATAGTTAATCCTTCTGTCAGGGAAAACAATGTAACATAAACTACAATTCAAATAAAATTTAAAAGAAGATTTATTGTAATTATTATTTGAAGAATGAACTAGGGATTAATAAAACTCAGTAGCTGTATATTTTTGTTCTATACCTTCAAAGCTTGCATTATTCTTGCTTTTATGTTTTTCTTTTTTTTTTTTTTTTTCAATGTAGGATGAATCTGGACTTCCTATAAGTAAAAGCTATGATAAATTTATAAGGTAAAGAATATTTTAAACTGTAGGAAAAATGAAAGCAAATCAGAGAGATGTTCATAATTTCATGATCCTTTAAAAACCCCAAACAACTACTGCATGTATTTGAAATCTGTGCTGCTTTTCTATGACCTTAGTAAAGTTATTTGGAATATTTATAATACAAGAGGAATTATTGGCCTTCCTACTGCCAATGCATCTAAATCTGCTCTTATGTGATTGTCTTCTAGAATGAAATATGTTGCACTTAGGACATGTGTCAAGGCACATGACAAGGAGTATGTGAACAGTTAAAAAAATTACTTGGAAATATTTGTCATTTAGAAAAACAAACCTTTTCATGAATATTTTTTTAGTACAAGCACATAATGTCTTAATGACAAGCAAACCAGTAACCAAACAGTTATTTCTCTTTATGGCACACTTAGCCATCAAGACCTAAAGAGCAAGCCTGTTCCAGCCTCTGGAGAATGTTACATGTTCAGGCTGCCAAGCCACAAAGACAGTTTTCATTCAAAACTCATTTCTCTTAGTTTTAGGCATTACAGCAGAGAGCAAATGAGAAAACCCTCAGCATATCCAGGAAGAGATTCTCAACTCTTTTGTAGACATCTTGAGCTGGTTGCTGTCTATCTTACTCCACTGTCAGGAAATCCCAGATGACCAGTTAGGCTAGATGCTTAACCAAACTGCCCAAAGCTAAATCCCACACAAAGCTAAGTGAGCAAATCAGAACAGTGACACTACACAAGAAGATTTTCACTTATATGTAAGTAATTTAAAGTACATATTTTTAATTAGCAGAAATTGAGGCTTTCAAAACAGAGTCCTGACAATATCTTGAATTTTTTATTTTACGTATTGTCTTTATTTCTTCTATGTTTATTCATTCACCAATTCATTTATTTTAACTTATAAAAACTTAGAGAAATCTGCATGTTGATTTCTTGTTTATTAGTGACAACTTCTTGCTATTGATGTGATGGGGCGAACATTTATTTTGGTCTAAAAAGAGACTGCAAAATCCAAATGGCTCTTTGTATGAGCCATTAACTAGAAATCAACACAGAACTCCATCTGATCCTAACCAATTCTCAGGTAGTCCTAGGCCAATGACAACAAAGGAAATTGTTCCAAATTGTTTTCAAATTATTCCCCAAGTTATACTCATTTCTACTAACAGCTGGTATGTTTTATTTCAGGAGAAATAATTTACTGTGAAGCACAGAGAAACTCGGGGTCATCTGAGGTGCAGAATGTAGTAAGCTAGACAAAACCTCCTACCAGGCTGATTCCAGTCCCATATTGACAGCAGATGTCAGTATTTCTTAAGGACTATGTGTATTAGAAAGGAAAAAGTGTCTTGAGGCTTTGAAATGGATTCTGGGTACTTGTGAACACTCCAAGTGATCTAAATTTGTGAGCAACAGATTTTGTTGTTTTCATCACCTTATTTTTAAAATGTCTTGAAGAAGGTGTTTGCCGCTGAACCAAAAGAATTAGCAATATAATTTATGTGTGGTCTGAGTTCTGAGCAGTGCTGAGTAGCCTGAACTCAAATTTCTAGCTGGAGTTGGAGGAAGAAGTTGCTCTCATTCCTAAGCAGCTACCATCACAGAACAGTCAGTGGGAATATGATCTTGAGATACAGAGGAAATATTTAGGTCATAATTTAAAAGGTAACCTGCTAATCTTAGAGTGAAATGAAAAATACTGTGTAAATTTTCAGAGTTGAATTTTTGAATAGAGAGTAAAAGTTGAGTATAAGCTTTCCAGAGAATATGTTATTATTAAATAACTTTCAAACATATGTATGTAAAATCAGATATTTTCATCCAGATTACTTAATCCTTAAACCATTTACTGAAACACAGACATCTGTTGAACTATTTGGGACTATTCACATGACTAGTTGCATATAAATCACTAAAAGTCAGCATAAGAATTATAGAATCTTTCCTCGCGTCATGCAGCCTTGAGTGACAAGTTGGAAAATGGTTCCTCCTATACAAACCAAGGAGTTCACACAATCCTTGAGCATATCAAAGGAAGATAAATTTATATTAGATCAACTCTGAAGGTGCCTAGCAGCTGCTAATGCTTTCTAGCACTAGGGAGTCAAGAATGACAAAACCTCATGTGATGCATTCAAAGAACAGTTACAGAATGAATGTCAGAAATAACGTGCCCTTTTCCAAAATGTTGTATAATTACAAGGGTAGCCATAGTCAAAAGCAATGAAGACATGGTTATCACCTTGGAGGTCCGCGGTGCAGCAGATATCTGCTTGCAGCCTATGGTAGGGACCCCACTCAGGAGTGTGTGGATGCCTGAAGGAGGCTGTGACCCCATGGGAAAATCACGCTGGAGCAGGTTTGCTGGCAGGACTTGAGACTCCATGGGGAATCCAAGCCAGAGCAGTTCACAAAAAACTGCAGCCCATGGGAAAGACTTGAATTGGAGAAGTTCATGGGGGACTGTTTCCCACAGGAAGGGCTAGACCCTAGAGCAGGGGAAGAGTGTGGAGTGTTCCACTGATGAGGAAGGAGCTGCCAAGACAATGTGTGAAGAACTGACTGCAGCCACCATTCCCTGTACTCCTGAGCCACTGGTGGGGAGGAGGTGGAGAGTTCAGGAGTAGAGTTCAGCCCGTGAAGAAAGGAGGGGTAGTGGGGAGGGGTTTTTTTAAGATTTTGTGTTATTTCTTATTACCCTAACTCTGATCTGAATGGCAATAAATTAAACTTATTTCTCCAAGTCAGTCCTGTTTTTTCCATGGCAACAATCTGTGAATGATCTTTCCCTGCCCTTATCTTGACCCATGGGCCTTTTCCTATATTTTCTCTCCTCTGTACAGCTGAGGAGAAGAAGTGATTCAGCAACTTTGGTGGGAACTTTCCATCCAGCCAGGGTCAACTCACCATACCACATAAAAAAACATCCTGAAATCTTCTCTCCAAAATAATTATTTTGAAAGATTAAATGAAATATACTGGTGTAGTATGCAATAGAAAGGGGCAAATAAGTCTTATTTTACTGTGTTTCAAAACTGTCTGAACATCTATTGGATGCAGTTTTATCTTGAGCTCAACTGTGACACGCCAGCTTAGTAGCTATATCCTACTCTTAACACATAGACTTGGTCAAAAGAAATGTATTTACTAATCCTAAAATAAAATCAATCTCTAAGTTTAGTCCTGATGAAACCCCTCTAGCTGGTTCTCCTTATCAGGTACAAAGTCGAAAATGTGTGTTCAGGTGATAGGAATATTACGGATTTCCACATTTAGATTTATTTTTAAAACACGGCCAAATATTTTCCCATGTTTGCAGTTATCTCACCTCCATGAGCCACACTTAGTTCTGCTTACAGACTGTGGCTAAAAGATCCTGCTTCTTTTGTCTGGGAGTAGGATTAAGTGTCCTGATATTTAAGGGCAGTCCTCTAGGAAGTTATAAAGTAAGTGGTAGGTAGGGGAATGGTTTTATAAAAAATCCTGTTAGATGCTAATAGGATCAGACTGATTACCTCTACTATCGTACTGAAAACGTGCCCTCAGAGAGATTTTTCTTCATCCTATTTATAGTTAGGTAAGCCCTCTGCAGGAGTTTCAAACCCGCCTCAACTTTAAAGTCATATGCGTTTGCACAGGGCATAGAGATGTTATAGCACATACAATCTGCAGTGAAAGAATAAACTTTAAAACAATCTCTCTGAAATTTGGCGTAGGTTTTGCCCCATCCTACAAAACCCAGTTCCTGTTTTATGGAGTAAAAAGAAACAATATTCAGAGACCAGAGAATTCTGGATAATTTGGGGTTGTAGAGAGTTGTCAATCAAACAGCCCAACTCTAGAAGTTAAATGTAAATAGACACCAGGCAGTAAACAATATTGTCTTGCTATTTAGGTATTCTCATTCCATTTCATGAAAAAAAAGAAATCATAGGAAGTCTATGGGACTTGTCCTAACTCTGTAAGACTTGCGGTTCCATGACAGCAACATTAAGGAATAAGCATAACAGTCAGATGCTTAAACCACTTTAATGCAGGTTTCCAGGTCAGCAGCTCTCGATACTTGAATACTACATTAGAGGGAATTAGAAAGCTGGGCAAACTCTGAAATTCAGCAAGAACAAAGAATTGCCAATATCTGGTAGTTATTTCACCTGTTTGTACTTCTAATGTAATCTTTTAATATGTTGATATTTGCGTCCTTTCAGGTAGAGAGTCAAAAGGTCCGTCCTGATCCTCCTTTTCTCCAAGCTAAACACTCTCAGCTCACTCAGCCATTCCTCACAGGACTTGTGCTCAAGACGCTTCACCAGCTCTATTGCCCTTCTCGGGACATGCTCCAGCCCCTCAGTGTTCTTGTAGTGAAGGGCCCAGACTCTGATGCAGCACTTGAGGTGTGGCTTCACCAGTGCTGAGTACAGGGGGAAAATCACTGCCCTGGTCCTGCTGGACATGCTCTTCTTTATACAGGCCAGGATGCCACTGGCCTTCTTGGCCACCTGGGCACACTCTGGCTCATGTTCAGCTGCTTTTCAGCACCCCCAGGTCCTTTTCCACCGAGCATGTTTCCAGCCTCTCTTCCCCCAGCCTGCAGCACCACCTAAGGTTGTTGTGACTCAAATGCAGAGCCTGGAATTTGGCCTTGTTGAACTTCAAACAATTGGCCTCAGCCCTGTGACGCAGTCTGTCAAGATCTCTTGGTAGAGCCTGCCTTCCAGCAGATCAACACTCCCAACCAACTTGGTGTCCTCTACAAAATGTCTGAGAGTGAATTTGATCCCCTCATCCAAATCATCGATAAAGTTGTTAAACTGGCCTGGCCCCAGTACTGAGCTCTGGGGCTGCCAGCTGCCAATTGGATGTAATTCCACTCACCACCACGTTCTGGGCCTGGCCATCCAGACTGGTTTTTACCTAGTTTTCGGGTTACAATGTAAGATGTAACCAAAACTACATATTCTTTTACTATCTACATAAGCTGTTAAGAAAAGGTGGGGCAGTATTCTTTATCCTCTCCATGACTCAGGCCTGATGACACCCTCTGGGGAAGCAGCAGCCACTCTGTGGGAGGCCATCTCTGCTAATGGGCCATCAGAGGCTCATAGAATGACTCACAGAATTACATCATCCCATTCTGAGATGCCCTGCCCTGAGGAGAGGAACTGCACATTCCTATCTGTGTACAATCTGAGGTTTGGAACTCCATGGGAGCACTACCACTGCGTTCCCAGAGGACAAGAGATGAACAGCCACTGCTGGACCTCCACAGAAGGACCAGATCTTTCTACAGGATCCCCACTTCAACAAAACAACATGCATCACTCTGAGAGGACTGTAGCCACCATTTAACCAGACTGCTACCACCTCCTTGACCAGAGGGGTGGCAGGCTGTACTCTGACTTTGTCAGTTTAAGCTGGTGTTTCTGTACTATTGCCTTTATTTTAATGTTCCTATTAAATTGTAGTTCTGACTTGGAATCTCTCACAAGATATTTGTGTGGAGTTAATTCCTCTGCTGGTTTGCTTCCAAGCTAGCACACCAGGGAAGAGTGCACCTGCCTAAGCCACGGACTGCCACTTCTCCAGGACAATGCTGTGCGAGACAATGTTAAAGGCTTTACTGATGTGTAGGTAGACACTACCCACAGCCTGTCCCTCACCCACTAAGTGGATCACCCTGTCATAGAAGGAGATCAGGTTGCTCAAGCAAGATTTGTCTTTCACAATCCTGTGCTGGCTGGGCCTGATCCCCTGGTTGTCCTGCACATGCCATGTGATGGCACTTAGGATGGTCTGCTCCACGACCTTTCCCTGGTACTGAGGTCAGGCTGACAGGCTTGTGTTTCTCCTAATCATTCTTCTGACCCTTCTTGTAGATGGGTGTTACATTTGCTAATTTCCAGTCAACTGGAGACATGCAATCAAAGCTAGATAAAAACATCCTTGTTCATTGTCATTAATTTACGTGCTGCTGATGATGATAATGATGATGATGATATATTTGGAGAAAAAAGTGTGCTTGGGACATTCAAACACTGTTTGAGAGGAAAGGACATAGAGACAATACAAGCTTTTCATAAGGACATTAGTGGTACACACATTTACTACAATATTTTAACTCTGTACATCCAAAAAGTATATACAAGTTCTTAGTTTCTTTTTTTTTAACCATTTTGAGTTAGGTTTCATATTCATGGCAAACTTGAATCATGGCATAACTAGGATGTAATTGAAAATATTATAAGAAATGTTTGCAGAGTATTGGCTTCTGTAACTTCATAGTTAGGTTCCTTTAAATAACTCCAGACATGAAAAGCTTTTCAACCTTACAGTTTCACAGAATTATGAGATACTCCTTGAGCATTCAGAGAGGATAAATTTAATTTCACAGAATTTGCTAAGCTGAACATTTCTTTGTTTGTACACCTGACAAAAATATATATGCATCTTCCAGATGGATGTTCCAGGTTTACATCTGCTGAAATTTGTTCTTCTGAAAGATACTGTCTGGAGGAGAAACTGAAATTTCTCTGAAATATATGTGTTGTGCCAATACTTCAAAACATAGAAATGAACGTGGCCTAGAAATACTTGTCCTCACAATATTTTCATTTACGCCTTTGTAAAAACAGATGAAATCAAGCACACACCACTGGCCATATTAAATACACATGAAAACACATAAAAGTAGCTACCATTACAGCTAAGACCAATGCCTGCCTACTGACTAGTTTACTTTTCTCTCTGTTCAGCCACCACTTCCAATTTTTTTTGTGAGTGATTATTAGGATTTTCTACAGCACTGGAAAATTTTATCACAGAAAGGGCTGAGACTCAGACTGTCTAAGGCACTAAGTACCTAACTCATGCTGAGCTCTGACAGATCTAAGTGCTACCAAGGATTCAGGCCTGAGAAATTTTTCAGCATCTCTGAAAAATTTCCTTGTATGGCACGTCGTTTCTTAATGGATCTGCTGAAGCACAAAAAAGAAAATCTGGATGGAAACCATCAAGGTGAATAAAACTTCTCTTTATTTTAGCATATAGAACCTGAACAAAAGGAAGCACAAAATGTGCGTGAATGAACGAGCTCAGTATCTGTAAACTGCACTGTGTCAAGCCTGCCGATTAAACAAATTAGATGAGCCGTTTTCCTAGGATTTTATCATCATTCATAGTGAATATATGCTTCAGCAGAGGCAAATCAATCCTTTGTCAGGGAGCCTGTCAAATCTAAATACTCAGAAAAAGTTATTGATGATATGTTATAAAAATACTGACTGTTCTCTGAAGAGAAACATTCTGCTGGGAGGTAATTCATGTTTCTTTGGACAGATTCCCTTCATTAAAATTTTCCATGCAGAATTTTATGCACCATTTTTCTTCTTCGAGTTAACCTTATACCAGCAAGTAAAGATGCCCAGACATTCAAGGTGGAATGCAAAAACATTTCAATTTTTAGCCTGATCACACTGCAGGAGAAATTATATAATAATGTATTAATTTTGAGTCAATATCAGCTAATTAGCCACACAGAAATCTAATATATCAGACTTAATGAGTCTTTATATTTTACCTGTCTTTCCTGATGTCACCATTTTTTTTAAACAAGTCAAGTATTTCCCAGCACTCTGTTTTCCCGCACTCTGGGTTTCTTTGGTTATACCACATACTGACTTTCAAGAAGTACAGAAAGACCCAAGACACATCTGAGCACATCTTTATGAAGAAAGCTGATTAAGAGCACTACAGAGAGAATCATAACAACTGTAACCAGCATTTGCACTGGTTGTTTTCCCCAATTCTTCCTTCAAAGCTCTGCCTCACATGCTTCAATCCCTCCTTCCACACACTCACAAGACACCACTTACCAAGACACAATGCAGTGAAAGGCTCACTGTGAGAAAGAGCCTTGTTTAACTAACCAGAAACCTTTTTCTTCAGGATTCTATGAGAAACTTCTTTTGAAAATTCTCATACCTCTGAATTCCATATTTCTTTACACAAGTATGCTGTCACTGCATGAGGATTCTTACCAAAATAAAAAGATGGAGAATCTGGAAGGGCCAAACACCCCTCAGTAACAAAACTAAATTCATTTTAAAAGCAGCAAAATTAATCAGGAAGATATTTTGTAAATGTCTGTTGTCAGTTAGCATTTTCTTGGAGGGCATACCATAAGCCCCAAAGGATCCATTTCTGCAGATAATTCTATAAATGCTCAAGAAACTTTAGAAAAAGACTCCTTCTCTGTAGCGTCTACTCTATCACGTAACAATTGTGAGTGTAGTTTTTCAATTAGCAAAATTAACAGGGAGTGCTCAGCAGTAGGAGGGAGCTTCACTAACCAGTTACTTTACCTTAAAATTAATTTTGCATTTCAAATAAAGCAGGAAGTTTGAGTTAAGTAATTTTTTCTCTTTTGATGAGTTTCCTACTCCAGCATACCTTGGAGAAGGTGATCATATTTTAAAGCTGCCCTTCAATATACTGCTCTTTTTTTTCTCTCCAGCAGTGTTTGCCCACCCCAATTCCTGTTTTAAGTCACCATTTCACAGACTTAAGAAAATGAAAAAAATCCTCCTCTGCCCACCTGCTTCTACCAGGAGCTGCCAATGCCTCCCACATTCCTTATTTCATGCTATAATTAGAACAAATATTTTAAATACAAATATTCTCTACTTCTCCTCCTGCAGTCTTTGTTGCTCTCCTGTCACTCTCCTGTCATCCTCCCGCATCACCTAGAAAGACTTTGAGTGCTGAAAACCGAGTTTTCTGCTTTTTTTGTCTTTGATTAAGACTTTGATTTAGTCAGCACAAGAAATATTAAACTTTGTTACACATTCTTTCTTGTGTGTCTGTTCAGGGCCTTTGTTGTCCTCTAATCTTCTAGAAGATCCTTTAGCTCATTCTGTGCTTCACCTTCTTTCTCTGTATTTCCACCTTTGTGAGCCCTGAAAAGCAGGTATACACATACTAATTATTCCCTTTGAAGCACACAATAGACACTGGGATGCATTTCAGTCTTACTAAAATGTCCCTTCTTTATTGCTCCGGAAAGATCTCCATGCTGGAGCTGGGCCATGGAACGTACATCACGTTTTTGTTGCTTTTAGATCGTACAGCTTTGCTTTGGACATGGCAGAGGCTGTTCCGTGTTAAGCCCTCCTCTGCTGCCAGACCTGTACCAGCATTTTTAGCCAAGGGTCGGAGCTACAGACTCTCACAGCCACGTTCTTTGAGCTGCCCACCTTGTGCAGCAGAACCCAATACTTCACCATGGGGACAGACTAAAGATAGCAGCAGCCTCTCTGGAGACAACCTGAAGTAAGCTAAAACACAGCAACAGAAATGAGCAGAGCGATAAGTTCATATTTTTCCTGTCAGTCATCTGTTTGCTTGAAAACAAATAGCAATCCAACAGCAACATACCGTGCATCCACTAAGATGCTTTCTGTGTCTTCCCACCCCCATCATGATGACTTTTCTACAGACTACTCAAGTCCCACAAATCTGCCAGACTGTGAGCTAGCAAAAAGATATTTTAGGACAGCTGGAATGGTTATTGTTAGGTGTGGTTTAGGCAATTAAGGCTGCTTTTCATTCCCATTATGCCTGTAAACAGTTACAATCTTTTTTTTTAATATTTCTGAGATTTTGACACACTTGAAATAGAATTATTGAATATTCTGAGTTGGAAGAGACTCACAAGGCTCACTGAAGTCCAACTCCTAACGCTGCACAGGACAGCCCCAAAAACCACACCATGAGCCTGAAAGCATTCTCTAAAAGTGCCTTGAACTCTGTCAGGCTTGGTGAGGTGTCCACTTCCTTGGGTAGCCTGTTCCAGTGTCCAACCACCCTTGTTATGACCCACCCTGGCCACCTTGCTCAAAGCTGTCTTTGATGTCTCACTGATAACCTTCACAAGGAGTATCTGTTAAGGGTAGGAGCATGTACTCATCAGTCATAAAATATAAAAGACAAGTAGAAACTTCTGTGTCTCTGTAGAATAAGAAAAACCCATTACCATAATAGTGAAGACCAAGCAATTGAGCTGATAGGAAAGGGAAGCAGCAATTTTGAGAGGGGTTTGTTGCTGCCAGGGAGACTCATCCTGATCTGCACAGAAGGCCAGAGGCCAATGGCTGTTCTCTGCCTGATTAAGAATGTGCCTGCCCAGCTTGAATTTGATGAAGCATCTCAGGAGGCTGGTAAGTGTGCCTGTTGTGGTTTGATTTTGGCCAAATGCCAGGCACTCACAAATTAATACACCCAGGGCTCCTGAGCTAAGATAAGGAAAACTGGGAGAAAAAGAAGCACTCGGCAAAACAGCTTCAAAACTTTTATTGTAACAATTAGAGAAGTAAATGAGAAATGAAATAAAACTTTCAAAAACACCGTTTCTTCACTCACCCCCCTCCCTCCCTCCCAGCA
>VZRN01006114.1:49024-104678 GCA_013397935.1 Dasyornis broadbenti
GTGAATTTTAACATTCCCCATGGACTCCATGAGCTGCAGGGGGACATCCTGCTCCACCATGGTTTTCACTACAGCTTGCAGAAGATTTTTGGCTCTGGTGTTTGGAGCTTCCCCTCCCCCACCTTCTCCACTGACCTCAGTGTCTGCATTGCTGCTGTTTCCCCCCACGTATTTTCACCACCTCCTCCTCCGAAAAAAAAAAAAGCTCGTGCCCCTCACCCCTACCCGGGTCTCTTCTTAAATATGTTTTCACAGAGGTGTAACCAACATCTCTAATTGGCCCAGCCTTGGCCAGCAGTGTGTCCATCAGTTCAGAGCCACCAGGGATTGGCTCTGCTGGACACGTTCACAGGAGCCATTTTGTGGGCTCCCCCCCACCACTAGCAAAAACTGGGGCAAGCAAAACAAAGACAGTGCCACAGCATGTGCCTTATATGTATAAGGACTGCATTCAGTATAGAGAATTGTAGGATAGTCAATGCTAAGAACAGATAAATAGATAAAAGACCCCTGAGTGTCTGCATGTAACAAAGGTTTTCAGAGATACCTGACCTACAGTAAATCAGACAGATTTTCCACTGCTGCAGCAGACAAATACAGAAGGAGAAAATATGAACTAGGTTTCCTGATGCCTTGTCTATTGCTTTCAGTGATAAGTTCATAGAGAAAACCTTGTCTCTTAAAATCTGTCCTGCTAGGGGGGGTTGTTCACACCAGAAAAAGTCAAGAAGACTGCTCAGAGGCACAGTACTCAGTGCAGTAATGTGGTTCAGTTTGTGTAGCAGTCACTGGCCAAAAGTCCCAAGCAGGGCATTTGAGTAGGTCTAGAGGAATAGTGATCAATTTTAAATTGAAGTGCAATAGGTTATTACCTCAGTTCTTCAGTAAATCTCTGTTTATTCTACTGTTACTGTCTGGAATAAAACCATATTGCAAAGCTGCTAACCAGCATGTAACATTGTAATACAGGGAGTAGAAAATTTCAACAAAGTCATCATTAAAATCTTTGGGGTTTCCTGAGAAAACCTTACCACACTAGGAAAGGAAGCTTGTTCAACAAACTTCAGCTGCTAGATAAGGAAACAATCATTAAACTGATGTCCTGGAAAGATGAAATGGTCGGTTATCACAGTCAGCTCTGTAACACCTGGATTCCAAAGGAGTATGACTGGTCATGTCTCCCAGTTGTTCCTTGTGGTGCTACTCTCGATTTCACCCCAAACCTTGTGAACTAAAGCAAACAAATAACAAAGTACAGCACTACAATAAAACTTCTGTATTCAAAATATGGTTAGATTTTGACTGATGACTGCATATGTCTGAATGCCTATTTTAACAATAGGCTATGTCTAAAGGATTTTGTTCTTTATTCATACTCCAGAATGCCATTTTCACACTTTGGAACATTACCATATATTAACAAATTGCACTCCGTGGGTTTAGGCATTATCACATACTTCTTCCAAAATTAGTCCAAGGCTGTACACATAGTTTTTACAGTACTGTAAAACAGCCTAGAAGAGGAAAATTGCTAACTCTTCATGGTAATCAAGGATGTTCTGGACTAAAGGGATGGCTTCAGGAGTCATAACTCCACTGCAGTTAGAAGTAGAAGTCTTGCCCTTTAGTTCTTCCTTACCACTCTTATGTGCCACAAAAATTATGTCACTAATTCCCAATTTTATAATTCAGCCTGAGTGGTGGGACATTCAAAGACCCACTCATTAGCTCTCCTGGTGATTTAAATAATCCTTACACATCAGGGTGCGTATAAAATATATTCTTGGGATCATAGAACCCTGAAGACAAATAGCTATACAAATACCTTGTACTGCCTTCCTATTAGTTTTCAAAAGGACAAAACATCAAAACAAATAATGCTAGAGACAACTAAGCAGGAGATATTTAGTATAGGATGTAAATGTATTTGCTTTTCTCCTTAGTACATTTTTATGAGAGACTGTGAAAGGATTTTAAAAGCACTGCTTTGAATAGGCTTCCCAATATAGCTGTCTCATAGAAGCAGGACTTTGACAGGACCCCAAAATGCATCAACTCCCACAGATGCATACAGAAGCCATGATTAATATTGTTCAACCATTTAGACCAACAAAAACGGAGACAAAAAGGTGTAATTCAAGAGGCAGTAGGTGCACTTGCAAGAAATAGTTTAGAAGAGCAAATTATTGAGTGGATCTAAAGAAGACCGTGAGTTTTTTTGGGGCTATGGTACCCAGCTTGTTCGGGTAGCTGTGCTGATTGACTGAACTAGGACCTCAGTTGTAGCAGATATGTGCTGTCATCTCTGGTTAGCAATGGGGCTCAGCAGCTGCTTGACTCAGGCACCTATTCAAACACTGGAAGTATTCCTGGAGGTTTGAGCAAGCTTTAGTGATTAAGAAGAGGGTAGCAATAGTGTGGGACAGAAATACATTATTAAGGGGCAAATGGAAAATCTAGAGTGGCTATCAAAGAAGTCTTTGTGTAAGTCTGAAGAAATTAATGATCTCATCTTTCCAGTGAATTCAGTAGGAGCAGACCAAAGTTCATAAAAAAATATTAGTAAGACCTCCTAGTAAACTTTTGTGATTTCTTAAAAAACAGTAAGAATGATCTCACCTTTTGGAATATATGAATTGGTTTATACAGTTTTCTGATTTTACTTTATTTTCAAGTTAATATTCTGTTTCTATTGTGTTTATATATATGTATAAATATATATATTCTATATCTAATCCATTTTCTTTCATTTATAAAAGTGAAAATCTGCCCCTTAAGCCATTGAGCCTCTGTAGAAATGCAAGAAATTTCTTCCTTTTTATCCTTAGTCATCAAGATTTCTTCCATTATTCTTTCTTCTAGGGTGTCTCATTGTTTGACATTTCAGACAATATTGCTGCCTCAAGTCATAATACAAGGGATACATTTTCTATATTTTGTGTTTTACTTCAGAAATAAATTTAAAAATCTCATTATCTGATAGCTAGATGAAGTAATGTGCATATTTTACATTTTAATCAAATTCAAATACCTCTGAAACAGTTTACAATTCAGATTAATTCCACTGGTGAAATACCCCAGTGTTTTAGACTAGCTGGCTTGGTACATTTATTCCTGATTCTCTGTACCATACAACAATCCAGGGGTTAATCTGCCTTGTCAAGGAGCTGGACACACCTTTTTGTTTCCATGATGGATGGATATACCCTAGAAACCTTCACTGGGGATAAATTTACAGTCAGTGACAGCAGCCCTGTAGTGTTTCCTCCTTAATCTTACAAGCAGGGGTGAGCACAGGTTGGTTTGTGACAAAATGGTTCATGATGTTGGTGGTGAACGTATGCTCCTCAGAGAAATTTCACCAAGTGTCCTAGGTTACAATATAGATGTATTTTAAGTATTCTATTACCACCAGCTGTGGGCCATTGGCTGTTATCCCTTGCTAATGACCCACCCCTGATGACAGAAGATGGGCCATCAAGAAACCACTGCATGACTCATGGGCTTATCTCATCCTATTGTGAGATGCTCCATCCAGGAGGGAGGAGCCAAGCATTCCCACCTGGATATAACCTGACCTTGGAATTGCCTGAATTAGTCCTATCTACTGGATTCCCAGAGGACGAGAGCTACTGCTGGACCTTCAGCTGGAGATCAGACCTTCCACAGGGTCACCACTTCAACTGAACTACTTCATTTGGACTTCTACCACCACCCTAACCAGATATCAGGTTGTATCTGACTTTCTCAGTGCTTTTCTTTGTATTATTTTACTTTTTTTTTTTAATTTTTCCTATTAGATGTTAATTCTGACTTGTGATCTCCCACTGGTTTGTTTTCAAACCAATACACCAAGTTAAGCACTGCCTTTCCAAACTGCTGGAGTCTCCTCCTGAGCTCACTGGCAGTACAACTCCTCAGTCCTTGTGCGAACTCCTTCCCCAGGGCCATGTCCACTGGACCTGCAGTGGAATATGCTGCTGTTGCAGGTGTGCAAATCTCTTGGGACCACAACGTCTGCCATCCCTGCACCTTCTCCATCAGTCTTAGCAGAGGAAAGCTCACATCCATACAGACATTTAGAAAAAAATTATGTTAATGAGCACAACATTTCTTTTTGCAGCCTGGGCTACATTGGCAAACTGCTGAAATTCACTCCTGTATTGGAATTGGTCTGCCTTTTCTTCCTTTCTAAGCATTATCCTTGCTGCCAAGGAAACCTGGTGCAGGAAGAGCAGTTTGGATAGCCTACACATGGCTCCTGTTGCTAAGGAAACGCCTGATGATGCCTGTAGACCTCTGTGCAGCACTCCGAAGTGCAGGTGTGCACTTGGAGGGCTGAGATCCACATGGGTGAAAAGACTATGGAGAAATCAGAATTGCTGTTTTTCATTTAGTTTGACATCATAAAGGTGCTAAGCATTTAGTGTCTGAGACTGATTTTCCAAAATCATAGCATTGAGAGTATCTCCTGTATTCCATTTGCACTGCTGCCTGCACAAAGCAAGTAACAAATTAACTCCTGTAACTGCCATATCCAATTCCTGTCACTCTCATGCTCAGGTGTTCTGAAGAGAGATAGGAAGGAGACATAGAGAGATATGATCTGTTTGGAAATGCAAATGATGACTCTTCAAAAGTTTTTCACACATCTGCCTAGCTAGTATATAAAAACTTCCTAAGAACAGTGAAAATTATATGTATTGTTAAAAACCACATGCTGGAAGGATATTAGAGTAATTCTCAAGAGTGCCAATGATATTTCAAATGCATCTATTTTGAGCTGAGCTTATAAATGCAAAATCACATAACTAATCTGATGACATTTCCAGTCTCCCACAAGGACTGACACTTGTCTGTTCCTTATTTGACCTTCGTGGGCTTCTCATCAGATACGCATGGCTGCCTTTGCAAGGCCCCAGAAAATTTGCTCGATGAGACTCTTTAAAAGGCCTTGCAGTTGTTCATGTACTCCAACTGAGATGCAAGGGAGAAGCACTGAAAAGATATTCTCAAGAGGTCAAAACAACAACAAAAAACTTAACTAGTAAATTCAGAAAATCTGAGGATTTTGGCAAAAGTTTAAAACACAAAGAACACTTCTCAAAACAACAACTTTGCCCATTCAACTTAACAGACTCTAAGCCTATCCAATTTTAAGTTACTCAAAACTTCAAGGGAATTAGAAGTAGAGAAAGAGACAGAAAAGAGCGAGTGTAGCTACCACTCCTGGTTCCAGCAGTGTTCGGCTGATAGAAATTCCAAAAGGAAGTAGGGTCAAGACTTGTGCTTGCCACATGTCCTGGGTTAAATACCTTTTAGCTTGTCTGGGCCATTCCCAGGTGGGGCTCCCAGCCATCTGGGCATTCTGGGGCTAGAATGGGGTTGCCGAGATGGGTGTAGAGCATTGCCTCTGGTATGCCAGGGAATGATGGCCACCGCAGAGCTGGGACACAGGCCCAGGGGATTGCGGTGTGCAGGGCAGTGCACCATCTCACCACAGGCAAGGCCACCCTGCCCCTTTTCCCCACACTCTCACCTGAAATGTTTTGAGCCAGCAATCCTTCCAGTCTCCTACAGAATTCAGATATTTTACTATACTGGTTTTTCTCTTACTCATTTCAGCTTACACTCCACACAAATTGTTCACTTTTAACTTAGTCAGTGTTCTCATACTAAGGGTGTGAATATTCAAAACTAATTGCTGAAGAGAATTATTTATGAGAAATAAATTGGTCACGGAAGGCGAGCAACAATTTCATATGTGACATAGAAAAAATTGTATGTGTCAATCCAGCGTGTTCAGTACACATGTTGAGTGTAATAGGTACACAGATTCTTAAGCCATTCCTGAACAGTATTTGCAGTAAATGAACTCTGGGTGAATACACCATTGTAGCCTCCTCTCTGCCTCAGTCTTTGAAGCCCTCAGTAAAAATGCTGACAGGTACACAAGACACTGTGCTCCACATCTTGTGAGTCTGGCCAAATAAAAAGCAGACTCATAAATTAATGGCTCACATGGAGAGTTTTATGAGTTTAGGGATTATACTGATTGCAAAATAGGAACCAGCAGCTGGAAATGGACTGAAATCCCAGCTTTTACCTTTCCCATTAAAAATATAGTTAAGGTTGCAATAGCAGAATATCGTCATTCTTTAGTACATTTCTAGGTACCCAAAGACTGACCATATCATGATGAAAATAATTAAATTCATCCACATGTTCAGCATCTCTCTGCCTGCCCAGCAGAAGTCTTCCTCTTCCATAACCTGCACACATGAAGTAATCACAGGGCAGGATCTGACTCATTTTTCTGTTATACCACCCTAAACTGTAAAGTTCTCACGATAAAACATTCGGAGGAACTGGAACAATCCAAAAATTTCCAAGAAGAAAGAAAAAAAAGGTTTGTCAAAAGCAAAGCCCAGCTTCTCTGGACATTTGTACGTAGAGAATCCTGACCCAAATTGCATTGCAGCAAGATGTTACCTTTAGGAGAGAAAGGGTTCAATGCAGTTCAAATAAGAATTGAGACACCTGTGTTTTCCCCCTGAATTTCCATTTCTACTTCCCTTTAAATCAAGTGTAACACTCAGTCCATAGAGTTAAATGTGCAATACTAAATAATGAATCATGTGAGTAAAGCAACATAAAGATAGGAAATATTAAGATTGTGGAATGCACCAGGAACATGCTCCTGGTGGAGTTCACTGTCTGACAGTATCATGGATACAGGGACCAAGTAAGACTCATCAGGGTGACAAAAGGTTAAGTATCAGAATAAAGCAAAGTGTAATGAAAAAGATACACAGCTCTGCTTAAATATTTTTATTGTTGTTTTCTGCTATTTCAAACCTCCCCCACTGACTTCAGTGTTAAATCCCACGCTGTCAGGGAAAAGAACCTTCTTGTTCTGCTGAAGGATGCTTTCCAGAAAAAGATATAATGTATGGCCAGTGTACTCAGAGCAAGCCTGTGGTGAAGTGACAGCACAGCATCAATGGTCAGCCAGGTTTAGGGGCCACACACCTACCACAAAGGCCAGGAAGACTCCTGGGAAAGCTGTTGTCTTCTCTGCCTTCAAAAATCACTTGGCCAACTGAGCTGACTCAGTCTGAGTCTGATGGTGGAACCTTTTATTCAGTTAGTCGTTGATTTCTAATTAGTCAGCACTGTGAAAACATAGCAATGCCACTCTTTCTAACCCCTGGTGACCTGAGAGGTCCCAAAAATGCAGTTTCCCACAATTGTGAATTCAAAGGTTTGGAATCTGGCTGGAACTTATAAACAATGAAAGTTAAATCCGCTTTTTGCAATCATTTCTAACACATGGATGAAAATTTTTTGCTTTCATGAGTTTACAGACATGGTCATTCTATTCATCTATAAAAACTGATTTTTAGCTTTCATGCACACATCCAAAATAAAACCTCAGTTCCACAGAATTATAAAACTGGGATGAATTACTTCAACAGCTGTAGAGAAAAATAAAATTATTACTTGGGAATATTAAAATAGGTGTTTCAGAACTCCCCTAGTTAAATGATAGTGACGGCTACAAATATGATTAGTTATGCACAGTTTATGTTAGAACATGATTAGCAAGCAGTAAGAACAGATCCTGTGATGACAATGAGGAAGTCTTTTTCTACAACAAAGCCAAACTACAATTCTGACTGGGAAAGAAAGAGATGTTACTGTGGTTGAAATGGAAACAAAAGTGAGAAAAATGGTTGACTAGCTCATGATGATTTTCTTCACATGAGTTTCAATTCATTAAGATTTGAATTTTCAGGAACCTAAAGAGTATTCACATTGAAGCACTGGTAAATGTGGAGCTGCTTTTACACAAAAATCAATTGCTCATCTTGAAAAATGTCCTGAAAGCAGAGATGAAACACACATTAGCAGAGTGAAAGCTACAGACAGAAGCACATGGCTCAGAGCCTGGTGTTCAAGGATCCCTCTTGCAACAAAGAATAGTCTTGCCACACAAATGTGAGGTTACTTACATTTTTTTTCAGAAATCACATATCACTGATATGGAAATGGTGCCTATCCAGCAGTTCAAATCTCACCAGCTCTGAGCAGTTCACAGAATCACTGAATGGTTGAGGCTGGAAAGAGCCTCTGGAGGTCATCTGGTCCAACCCACCTGCTCAAACAGGGCCACTTGGCCCATGACTGTGTCCAGACGGTTTCTAAATATCTCCAAGGAGGGAGATATTTCTCCAAAACATCTGTGGGCAACCTGTGCCAGTGTCTGATCAACCTCACAATAAAAAAATAACAGACAGAGCTTTGTTACTTAAGTTCCTTTAATAGTAAGTCCATGCAACAAAGCAGACCGAGGTCCATCTGATGAGGAGGAACTTTGCAGAGGGAGACCTGGTGATACTTGCAGACACTTGAATCAAAATATCTATGTCCTTGCTCCTGCAAGGACTCATTTTCACTGCAAATCAACAGAAATAAAAACCTAAGAGAGGCATATTTCTGCCAGATTTTTTTCATTCTCAAGTAGTATTGCATTTGGAAACATTTAAATATGTACAAAATCTGTGGAGATGTTAGTTTAAAAATTTGATTCATTTTTATTTAGTTTTTATGGGTTGTTGACAAGCTTTTGTCCACCATTATGAAACAGAGGGAAGTATGACTCTTCTTGTGCTGAAACTGTAAGGAGTGCAGCAGTCAGAGCAGGCAGGAGGTAAAACCAACTGGGAATTAAGTGATAAGAAGGAAAAGGCTAAGAATACCAGCTTTGGTTATGTTTAGAAAAGTGCAGACTTATCTTCCTGTCAAGATTTCTGAAAGTGCATCAGTATTTGCACATGTAGGTTATCAGATTTCTCACATCTCTTCAGGGACAATAATGATAAGAGCTACAGAATAAAAGATAATTTATTGTCTTGACTTTTATTTCCATTTTTATCTATTTATTTAATTTTTTTTTATTTGCTTTGAGATTACGTTCACCATGAGTGAGAGTTAGTCCTACAGTTCTACTTGTGAAATTTGCCTTATGTCAGCACTTCTGTTTGAGAACACATTTCAAAACTGCACCCAGCTGGTTTTACTTGGAGAATTTGACTTCCCTCCCACTGGCATATAACCACCAATTCAGATGTAATGACTACGCAGCTACCCTATTTTCTGTACCAGTCTAAGTTGTCCTTAAGTAGTAATCCAAGCATCCTTGATAGAGGTCACAGTTTAGATGCCTGTTTTCAAGGGATCACAGTGTTGGGAAACTTTTTCCTTTTTTGGAAAACCTCAGCATTTCCTAAATATGCTACACTCAGTCTCCGTAGATGCACAGGTCTGAATAGTGAGATGATGACAACCAAATTATAGCAATGTTTCCTGAGGAGCAGGAAGTGATCAGAGCTTACTTGTTTCACTAACTTATAGTCTCTGTGTACTGGATTTGACCTTGACTTGCTGCCAGACACCTATCCACTTACTCTATCCCTCTCCCTGCTCAACAGGATGGAGGGGAAAAATAGAAAATCTCATGGATTGAGATAAAGACAGAGAGATCACTTAATAATTACCATTATGGGCAAAACAGACTCAACTTGGGGAAGATTAATTTAATTTTTTGCCAATTAAAAACAGTGTAGGATAGTGAAAAGCAAAGACAAAACTAAAAAAGCTTTCCCCTAACCCCCACTTTTTCCAAGGCTCTACTTCACTCCTTTGCTGCTTAACTCTTCCATGCACTATGCAGAGTGGCACAGTGGGATGGGGAAGGGGGATTGTGATCCCAGTATCTCCTCTCTGCTGCTCTTTTCTTCTCACATTTTTCCCCTGCTCCAGTGTGAGGTCCTTCTCACTGGAGACAGTCCTTCACATACTGCTCTGGTGTGGGTTCCCCAAGGGCCACAGATACTGAGAGAAAAAACTGTTTCTCTGTGGGCTCCTCTCCATGGGCTGGAGCTCCTGCCAGGAGACTGTTCCTGCATGCTCTCTTCATGGGATGGGCTATTTTTCAGAGCATATCCACCTGCTGTATCATGGGGTCCTCCATGGACTGCAGTGTGCACATCTCTGCCAACGTTGTCCTCCAAAGGCTCAGGACAATCTCTGCTCTGGTGCCTGAAGCACCTTCTCCTTCTTCTTCTCTGACCTTGGCATCTGCAGGCTTCTTTCTCTCACATTTTTCTCACTCCTCTCTCACAGCTGCTGTGCAGTGTTTTCACCCTTTCTTAAATATATTCTTGCAGCGCTGCCAGCCACCTCACTGACAGGCTCAGCTGTGTCCTGTGGTGGATCAGATGGAGCGGGCTGGCATTGGCTGTGACTGACACGGGCCCTGGTCTGTTCTCACAGGGGCCAGCCCTGCAATCTCCCAGCTAGCAACACCTCAGCACATCAGCCAAATGCTCTGTGACAGTCTCTCTGCTATTACAGATAAGTTCACTCTTCATGTCACCTGACAAGCCCTCCCTTCTCACCCTGTTTTCACAAACATGGGAATGCACACAGAGTCAAATACATCCTGCTGGAAGCTCCTGCACTACAGTGAAGCATATCTAGCTCACATAATAATTTTATTAATACCTTTATGAAATTCTCTTAGATTGTTACCTATAATTTCAGGAACTGGTCCAGAGACTTTTCATTAACTGCTTGCATCATCGATATTTATGAAGTGTTCTCAGTTTCAGCATTGAAAAATGTTATACTTGATATGAGAAGCTTGGCTGACAGAGGAGAATCAAAATCCATACCTGCCACAAAGTGAGAATTTTGCCTGTTTATTATCCACAATTTGGATAAGAAAGCAGGTGATGGAAGATTGACAAGTGACATAAAGTTATGAAATAAATAAAAAAACTCTTCAATTTGAAAGACTCAGAACCAGAAGGAGGAGTTTATTTTTTCTCTTTCATGCTATCTGTGGAACTCTAAGAGCAGCAGGATGAAAAACCCAATGCTATTCTTGAAACAGAAAAGTCATGATGACTCCAGCTGCAGGGAAGGCTTTGATCTAGTTCACACCTTAGCAGGTATGAGGTATTTTAACCTTAAGTTACAAACCAACCTGCCAGACTCCCAGCTCTGTTAGGTCCAGTGGCTATAGGCCTAGCTGTTTGGGTTTTTTTTGTTTTTTTTTGGTTTTTTTTTTTTTGTTTTTTTGTTTTTTTTTTTTGTGATCTGAGTTCTGCAATTCTAAGTTTCACATTCTTCTTTACTTCAGAAAACAGATCTTTTATAATCAAAGGCTATGTAAATTTAAAGTCATAAGAAATGTGTTTCAACCAAGCATAACAGAAAAAGTTCTCAAGGACATCAGTCTTGTGGGAACAGGCTGGCTAAAGAAGGGGGTTTCTGCTGGTGTCCCATTATGGAAGAGTTGTGCAAGCCTGGCATCAGGGGTCACACAGGCAGAAAAGCTCATCTCTGCGTAACAAATTTATATGAAACTGGGCTTCTTTGGATCTGAGTCTCACAGCCCCACTTGCAAATGTGATACAAATAAAACCTGTGAAACGTATGGTGTTGTCTTGAAGAAATCACATCCAGGTGTGCAGCATGGGATACCACTGAACTGAACTGGAGCAGGAGGTACAGACCCCAACGGCATCACATACACAAAGATAGGTGTAGTTACAGAGGCCAAAGGGAACAAGTTGTCGCTTCTCAGACCTCAGTTTATCTCAAAGCCTTTTTCATGTCTGGGACAGCGGTAGCCTCTGTAACAATAGTGTGCTTTAGTCTGACCTTTCATGCTACTACTTCCCAAAGCACTTGTAGGATATAATGTCATTACTTTTTTTTTTTTTTTTAATGTTTTATAGTCTTTTAAAAATGTTTGCATTGCAATATCAGCATCAGTAATCTGTTAGGTAGGATAATCTATGAGATAAAATAAACAGACACATTGATACAAAGTAAGCGCTGTCCCGCATTTTGCCCTTTCTGAAATACAGTTCTCCAGAGTCACCACCAGCTTGGCTGACAGAATCAGCTGTGTCCTGAAGCAGGTCTTTTTAGGAGATGTCTGCACTTGGCCATATCCATCGTGTGGGAGTCCCTGGCCACTCCTTGCACGTGCATTTTCTCCACCTGCTACCAAAGCCTTGCTACCAACACCTTACAAGAACAGAAAAAGAAGATGGGCATATGTTATGCACTGGACAAACCAGAAATATTGTAGTGAGAGAGAATCTTAGGATTTTCCTTCATCCTCCCATGAAGCATCCTGAACCTCTTTCTCCCTCTACTCCTAAACTCGCGGATCATGTCCTGCTCTGTAGTCTCCTCTCAAATCAAACACCCTTTGCATGCCACCTACCTTTTCTTCCCATTTGATCTAACTCAGTTAAGAACATTCAATCAAAATTTCTTGTTACCATGCTTATCTTTTAGCAACTCCAAAAATCTGGGAATCAAATTCTTTTTTTAAAAGGCAAGAATGCTGAAAAGTAATTGCATGCACTTATTGAAAAAAAGAAATGCAAGTTAAGCAATAGGGTCAACCTTCATTTCGTTTTTTTGTTTTCTTCTTTGTAAAAACTTCCTAAATGTGTAGTTTGGATTGTAAAAACAAAAAATTATTCAGTTGTTTTAGGTACCTTAAAAATCCAGCATGCAGAAGCTCAGTACTTTTTGAAGTCAAATGATAAAAGATGATAAAATCCTAATTATTTTTGTCCTGTGAATAAAACAAGATTTCACACAATGGCCTCATTCAAAATGTAAAATTTAATTGAGTAGTTTTGTTTTGAAGTCTTTGTTTAAAATAATTTTTGAAACTTGTTTTTCTTCTTTTAATGTCAGTTCATCTTTATGCAAAACTTAGGAAGAAACTTTCAGTGAAGAGCAAAATAGTCAGAGAAATGACAGGCACCTGCTTATACAGTCGGTCAGCATTTATGTTGGAAGTGAATATATAGAAGCAGTTAATCTCACCTATAAAGTCAAAATCATAGAGAACTAAATACAGTTCCTAATTGGTGCAACTAGATGTTGAAAAGATATTTTTACAGATTTCCCTTTCTATTTCTAATGCAGGATATCCACTAAAACATGCCATGCTGAAAAATCAGTGTCCTTAGTTTTCAGCTGACAATTCCAGTAACAGCCAGACTAGTATTACCACTGAAATAGAAGTTGATATAAAATATCATTATTTATCTTTGTTTAGATTTTCATAATCACAATGCCATTTCTCTAGATATATCAAGTAGGAAAGCATTTCTGCACTCACAGTGAGTAAAATGCTTTTGCAAATACAGCGCAGTAGGTTATAGCACTGCTTTTCTGTTCTCACATTCTGTTCACCTTGCTTAACATATGAGTTTATTCTCATAAAAATTTTTCCAGCTTCCTGTTGTACTTTTTCATCATCTAAGACAGTCTTTACACGCTGGTTTAAACAATCCATATTTTCCTTCTAGTGGAGTTGCCACATCATGTTACAGGGCAATCAAGGCAGAGGATGGCTGTTGGGAGATCCTCTGCCCAGAATTAGAAAAGGGATCAGGAATGAGTGACGGCAGGAGCTGATGGAATGGTAGGTGATGCTGTTAGGAGACATAGAGAGTAGAAAGAAAGGATGATGGACATGACCTGGAGCATGGATAAATATGCAGATTTACCTCAGGTACTGTTACGTGAAAGTTTTTTTTCAGGTTACTGTGTTCACACCTTTGTGAGAAAAATGCAAAATAAGGGGTTTCTTTATTGTTGCTGCTGCTTATGCAATAAGAAGCTTCACCTCCTTTTTATTTATCTGAATACCTAAGGAGCTTTCTGGGCAGAAAGCACTGAACTTTTTCTGTGTATCTCGAGTGCTGTGATGTGAATGTTTCTGTAAGATAAGTCACCTGCAGCTATCAGTGCTAATACACTGCAAGGAGCAAGCAGCCAAGACAAGACAGCAGCACCCAGGTAGCACAAATCCCACCCACACTCTTGCTCAGTGCTAATGCAAGCATGACATTTGTGTCACACCACTCCTGAAGTCCCTGGATTGCTGCTGATTCCAAGCAGCACATAACTTTGGGTAATTCACAAGCAGAGAACCGAGCCATGAGACATTAAGGATATGTCTACACAACAAACTAAACTTAGCTGGAATTCTGCATGACAATAAAGTACTAGCACTGCAGGTGCAGTGGGAGTGTTGAGACAAAGCTGAGAATGAAAATAAGGCCTTCAAAGAACACCAGGTTAGGTGCCTTAAAAAGGCCTAAAACAGAAGGGTACTTTGGAAGAGCTTAACTTCCTTCACGAACTGGCAAAGGTGTTTCAGCACCTGTTTCCTGCAGGCTGTCCAATGCTAACAATTAATTAAATTTAGATGAAATCATACATTCTTTAAAGACCTCTGTTTCTTACAAACACAACAAAAAAAATTAAAGCATCATTTCAACACTGACAAATACAGACTTTTTACACACACTCCACCCTTCATCCCTTCACCACAGCTGCAAATAAAATTCCCTGCAATAATTTTGCCCTCTAGCATTGTTCACACCATGTTTTGCCCATTACCTTTCCCAATTACTATTCTTACATTCAATTCCAAGAAGTTCCCTATTGTGCAGCACAAAGAACTGTGCTGGGTTGACCTTGGCAAGAGCTTGTCAAGCTGCTCTGTCACTCCCTTTCCATCAAAGGATGGGGGAGAAAATAAGATGTAAAAACTCATGGGTCAAGATAGGGATGGGAAGGTCACTCAACAATCACCATCACGGGCAAAACAGACTCAGCTTGGAGAAATTAATTTAGCTGATTGCCATTCAAACAGAACAGGATAATGAGAAACAAGAATAATTGTGAAACATCTTCCCTCCTGCCCTCCCTTTGTCCGAGGTTCAACTTCATTTCCAATTCTTCTACCTTCTCCATGTGAGAAGTACAGGGGGACAGAGAATGGGGACTGTGGTCAGTTTGTAACACTTTGTGTGTGCTGCTTATTCCTCTTCCCACTCTTCCCCTGATTTCATGGGAGACAGTCCTTTGAACTCATCCAGTATGAGTCCTTCCCACAGGATGCAGTTCTTCATGAACTGCTTCAGCATGGGTCCCTTTCTCAGGGTGCAGTCCTTCAGGAACAGCTGCTCCAGCATGGGTTCCCCTCCCCACTGGTCAACAGATCCTGCCAGGAGCCTTCCCTGATGGAGGCTCTGAGAAGCTGCAGTTTTTCAGGATACATCCACCTGCTCTGGTAAGGGATCTTCCACGGACTGCAGAGACACAGCTGCCTCGCCATGGTCTTTGCTACGGTCTGCAGATGAATTTCTGCTCTGGCACCTGGTGCACATCCTCCTTCCCTATGGAGCTGGTTTTTTCCACAGTTTGTAACGCCTCTCTCCCAGAGTTTATCCATCCTTTCTTAAGGATATCACACATATATATTCTTAAGGATGTGCATTATCACATGCAAGGTTCTGCCAGCATTGCTGACGGACTCAGCCCTGGCCAGCAGCGGGTCTCTCTTGGAGCCTCTGGTGCCTCCTGGCAGCAGCCACCCCTGCAGCACCACCCACCAAACCCTTGCCACATAAGTGCAAATCAGTCACATCAGTGCCTGCTGCAAATCCAGGGGCAAGGTAAACCAAAGTAAGGAATAGCTTTAAAATATACTACATATACCAGGGGACCATTAGTGAGTTTATATATGAATTTAGAAAAACGAGTCTTTTAGTAGTCCAAAAGTGAGGCTCTAGACCTTCTTTTCCTCAAATGTAATGTAAAGCACTTAATGGAGCTTGTTTTAAGCAGAACATCACACATTTATAATGGTTTGCTCGGTTTGTCTAGGACACAGGGTTGAACTTGGTGACTCAGAAGTTGCTGTGAAATTTCTGTGCTTTTATATCTGCCAATGGCAATAGGCTAATGATAAAATCTGAGTTAAAAGCATTGTCAGCAGTATGCTTTCACTAGAAAACAAAAGGAGAGGATTTCATTCATATTCATCTTTCTAAAGAAGAAAGCTCTACTTTGCACAGTTAAACCAACATTTTAAAAATAAATTAAATATCTACCCACTGAAGACAAGCTATTTCTAGAGATACCTTCTTAATAGGCATTTTAATTAAATTTTGGCACCCACATGATATCAGTGCTCACAAGGGAGCCTGATGTACAAAAGAAAGAAGTTGCTGTCCATCATCCAGTCACCTTCACTGTTTAAATACGTGTGGAAACTTAAATGGTTCCTAACAAAAAGAATATGAAATTTCCAAGTATGCATTTGCATGTAGTACTGGAGAGGAAGGAATTTCTTCCATGATGTATTTGAGCTGTCAGGATGCTGTTTATTCCTTTTTTACTAATCAATCGTTAACAAAGATGATGCTGAAATTTAACTATAATTGTAAGCTTTTCTTTTGGGTCATGAACCATGTTCACTTCTCTCTTTCTCTAATTTTCTAAGAATTATCCCATTCACCAGGAAAGTATAAGCTTATGGTATGGCCCTCTCTTATAACTCTGGCCTCTCTTACTCTTATTTTCCACACAATGCCTTGCTTTTTCCTCAGAATAAAAATATATTACATAAACTCAAGTAATTTGGACACTAAGAAATATATCAGGGTCCAAAGCGTCTTCTCTAATAAACTCTTTAATCTTACAACTTTTGATGGAAGCTAATTTTGCTGAAACTGTGAGTGAGAATAATAATAAAGCTTTGGAATACAGAAAGTTTCAAACAGAAATGCTCATTAAAATAAAAAAAAGAAATGAAAAGGAAGATGATGTGTCGAACATTAAATATAACGTCACAGAATCCTTTATGTTGGAAAAAACCTTTAAGCTCATCAAGTCCAACTGTTAACCCAACACTTTCAAGTGACTTTTCATTGAATGAAATATTTGATTTTGTTCTTCTATCTTCTTTTATTTCTAAAAAAGATTATCAGTATTTTATTTGCTTCATCAAATCAATATTTAGAAAGTCCTGACATGATGAAGTTGGCTTTAAGCATTAAACCCCTGAGCTATAGCTTTTCATAGCAAAGAACATACAATTCTTGGGGCAGTTGAAGGAAAGGGGGTACTCTCTTTTATTGTAATCAGCATTTACACTGTCTTGAGTATATCCTAAAATAATAAAAAAACCCCAATCTGGATTAAAAAAATAGTCTCAATAATGATGGAGTTAATTATGTGGCATATACTTAGCCAAGGAAATGTAGCCTTCAGCTCACAGCATGGAAGAATGTGACAAACAAAAAGTCCATCTCAGAGTATTTATTCATTGGTCAGAAAAATCTCTAAATAAAGTGGTGTTTAATGCAACAAATCTGCACCTTGTGCTATTCTGTCTTTGAGGTATAGTTTGTATAAGCTGAATTGAAAAATTACAATTAAAGCTTTTCTCTTTCTTGCAGAATATGTAGTCCCACTTTGGAGACTAATTTTTTTTGCACACAAGTGCACAAGGCTCATAAATTAGACCCTTTGAAATTGAGGCTATGGAGTTAAGAAACTTTCAAGTTTAGAGTGTGTTTAAGAGAGCCTGTAGCAACAAAGGCAGACAAAAGACAGCAAAAGAGACACAAGGCAGTCACAAAGCCCACATGCAATCTGGGGATTTGGACTATTTTCTGTTGCTCATATTCTTGTTCTTCTTTGCTGGCACAGCCAGGGCACAAAGCCCCAAGCCCAGTACCAGTTTGGAGACAAATGGTACCCCAAGCTTGTACAACACATATGGACACTACAGTTCCAGATAAGAAATAATATAAAGATATAATGCTGATGTCTGATATAATGCTGATGTTTACCATGCAGGGGTCTATCTCTGAAGTATCTCAGTCTTGTTGGCAGTAGAGAGAAATAAGTCCTAGCAGGGCATTATTAACCTCTTCCTAAAGCAGACGTTAAAATAGGTCAGGTGAATCACTGCTAAGAAGTGCCCACTTTTCTCAAGTACAGGATATTGATAAGAGGATTGTCCCATATGTAGATCTTTGCAACCAAAACAGGAGAAATGTATCACAGGTTTCACACACTATTGTATATCACGCTCACAGTAGGTACTACAGGTATTTCTTTGAAGCCTAACAATCCAAGTTGGCATGTTACATATGATATAGCTATAAAATACTACCTGGAGACATCTCCACTATCATCAGCACACCAGATACACAGAAGACTCTACCTCACTAGCTTAACTTACTGAAAAATAAATCTAAGGGATTCGCTAATTATCCAAAATTAAAGGAGAGGCAAAGAACTTCGGTTATTTAATCAAAGAAGTAGGTCAACATTACCCCTAATTTAAAAGGAGCAAATAAACCATAATGAGACCAGCCCACTAGAATAAACCTGTTTTTTCTTACAGTTTTGTAAATTATGGAAATTAAGGAAAGACTAGAGAATCATCAGAAAGTTACAGCTCTCTCCAAGATGTATCAATCATTGTCATTTCTCACATACAAGCATAACACTGCCTCTCTTTTTAGGCTGCAAATTAAGAAAGTGAATATAGAAACATGAATTTCGAATAAATTAAACCAGTGGGATGACTAACCCCATTTCTCTAGTCAAGAAAAGGAAAGTCTTCACAAATGCTCTTTATTGCTATTATCAGTCTAATTCTGCCTGCCTTTCTGGTGGCAACAGGTCAGTTTCATGGCTTTCAGAGATTCACCAGTAATGACAGAGAACAAAAATAAGCATCACACCATTAGCAGTCACTCAGCAGACAGGAAGCAGGTGGAAGATGATTTTATGGTTCAGACTCAGATTCTATAAAATGATCCTTAATTTCTTCTGAACTGCCTGAAAACTGCCTGTAGAAGTGTTTGGAAAGAGATTAGGGAAGATAGATACTTGCAGGTTACCACCTTATTCATCCATGAAGGGACTTTTCTAAAGGCATTCCAAGAGTTGGACAAGGTGGACGGCCAAGGAGTTTAGACCTAAAGTCTAAACAGAGGTTCAGCAATATGATGTACAGTTCCAGAATAAAACCCAACATCTAAAGAAAATTCTGTTATTCATTCACTCCAATCTGTCCAATTAAGTCCAATCTCTGACTGAATCAACTTTAATAAATACTTTTTTGCATGGAAATATTCTCAAGCATATTTAATTTACTAGTGTGTACCTAACCTGTGACTGTATTTGTGTGGGTCCCTTAATTCTCTGTACTTCATTTTTTTGTGTGTCAATGCCTTACAATGCAATATCACACTGCATGTTTTCTTTGGGAAGGATTTTTGGGGGAAAAAAGGACTAGAAAAATAACACTTCCTGTATACTCTGCACCCACTGCTTAAAAAAAAGAAAGAGTAAAAATTCTGATCTAAAGGGTAAAAAAGAGGAGTTGTAATTTTCATGCTTTTAGTCATTTGATTCACATAAGCAATGACCTCCCTTCGTAATTTTCTCTACTATGGGACTCAGGTCTAGAAAAGCATCAGTTATTACAGGAGATTTCCAAGCCATCTATCTGCATTGACTCCCTGTCTTCCTTCAGTGCTAATAATGGATTCGCAGGTATCTACCTTTTCACAGAAATTCAATTTTTCTATTTTAAATCAGAATATAATCCCCAAAAAATTAAAAAAACAAACAAACAAAACTTTTTGGAAGACTTTGCAAAATATTTACAATTTGCTATAGTCATAATTAAAAGGGGTTAGCAGGTAAAAGTTGCTGCTGTGTTCTGTAGATTGCATGGAGTTATTTCAGAAGACAAACCTGAGAAGTAATATTTCTACTGTATGCAATGCATTTTTTTTTTTTAATGTATTGTAAATTTATACATGGGAGAAAGCAGCTGTTGTGTAGCTGTAACTGACCAGCACACCTTCACAGTGGAGGAATGTCTAGAGATGAGGCAAAAACCCCAATGAGCTCATGAAAAAGTGTATCATAAAGAAAGTTAAGCTTATCTCAACACCAGAGAGAATGAAGGTTAATGTTTTTAGATAAGACAACTGCACCATTGGATCATCAGGTTCCCTGAGACAATTAACACACAATTATATCTTCCTGAGGTACCCAGACCACTGTGCCAGGGCTGGGAAGACATATACACACCTCAGCCCAACATAAAATATAAAACCTGATCAACTAATAGAACAAAACTGGAAGACAGCTTGGTCTGGCTTAAATCCATGCATGCTTTCCTGGGGACTGGAGATGCTCAGCATCCTGACAGTGAGCACACACAGACCGGTAATGAGAAACACGTCTGTTCCGTGATTCAACCAGCATGCAAGTGCTGTATTATTTTTCTATTGTGATTTCAGTGCATTGCTGCAGCATTCTATTAAATCAAAATCATAAATACACCAAGTTAGTAGATTTGATAATAAACACTAAACCCTCCTCCTGGTCAGAGAGTATTGAACTCTGACAGGGACAAATGTGGAAATGTTTTTCCCAAGATAATTAGAAAATTCTTCTCAAAAATTAGATCCACTGTTGAAGTGGGTCAAATGAAATTTCAAATAATATGGTCAGAATTGAGAACTTACAGAAAGCAAGGCATAAGAAACTTATAGCACATGCCTGGTTCTCATCCAAAATTTTAAGCCACAAAATGGATCAAGCCTATCCCTGAATTCTAGGAACACTCTCATGTTCCATTCTTTCATTGTTTAGCTGTAGACTGACAGGGATACTCTCAAACAAAGAGTCACTCAAAAATTGTAGACTAATACTATGAACCTATAAAAAAATCCCATGGCAAAGATGTCAACAATACTATTATACAGGGGGAAAAATGAAAAAAGAAAAATAGAAAAAAAGTTGCAGATAGGGACACTGCATACTTGTCTCTGCAAATCAAAGTGATAACATGGACCACAATATAAAAATAGCTAGTTTTCAAAGCATAAAAAGCATGTTTACAAGGATACTTTGGAGTGAATTCTTGGAGAAAATCAGTCACTGGTTAGTTAGTTTCTGGGTTTCTTTAGTTAGTTGTATACATATCTTATATAGACTAAGGGATTTTTTTCTCTTAGGGGTGTCAGGTCTGTTTTTAACAGAGGTTTTTAATTAAGAACTTGTTAGTCACTTCCCATTGTCAGCCACTTCCCTTTGTAAAAGTGCAAGGCAAAAGCAAAAGTGACCTTGAGGTTCTTTCATGCACAGTCTTGGACACCAAAGCTGGTGTATGCAGCCAGCTGAATTTACTGCATGTAGCACATCTCTTCCCACACTTCAGTGAGTGAGCAAGGCACTGTGGAAACAGGGTGACTCATTAGGGAAAGCAGCAAACTGAAGCACACTTTGACCAGATGAAATTAATGAGAGAAAAACTTGTCTCAGTAATGAAGCACAACTGTTCCGAACAGATAAAACGCTCAATTTTCTGATTTTTGGTCACCATGACATGTGTCACAAGGTGAATACATACAGCAGAAGATAGCAGTTTACATTCCACACTACACGTGTGGGGTGGGATTCAGCCACACAAAGACGTGTTTACTGTCATTTCTAGTAACATCTGTCATTTCTAGTAGTGTCTGTCATCACTAGGCACTGTGGGGGGAGCCTGACAACTTCCACCTGAAGCTGGAGAAGGTTATAAGTTGCCTGTAACTACCTGTCACCTTCAAGGCACCTTCAATCAAATAGGACATCACAACCAGCTCCAAATGCCTATAGGACAAGTCAGGCTGGTCCTCACCCTCTTTGCCGAAGCACATATGTTGGTGCGTTTCTCTGTGTATATGCGCACACAAATATGTACACGTGCATGTCTGTCCCCCCCAGTCAAAGGAGATAAGCATCTGTATTTGTGCGTGTGTAGCTGTATGTGTGTGCAGCTTCCTTTACACAAACACATCAATCCTCTCCATCCAGCAAAGTGCCAGCTGAGTCCAGAACAAGGCTTTCTCCACACTGCTGCATCACTCACACATGCTGGAGTCTTCCCTAGGCAATTAATACCCAAATACTTTTTTAAAGTTACATAGTAAGCATTTTAGAACAAGCATTTTCTCTTTTTATACTTCAGTGGAGATAACCTGGTCCTCTAAAGGGGTTGACAAGTTCTCAGGTTCTCCCAGAGAAGTGTCAAGCACCATCTGTTTCCACGGACAAGTTCCCAGTCACCATTTCCCTGTTGTTGAAATATAGTCAATCATTTGCTAAGGTCTAAGATTTTTAATAGCACTGGATTATTTAAAGATCAGCAATTTCTTCTCTGCCAGAAAGTTTTGTTTTTTTCTTTTTCTTTTATTTTGTTCAACAGATAAGATTTGGCTGAGGAAAAATTCACTCCTCATCACTGGACATGTCTCATTACCAAACACAACTCCTTACTCATCAAAGATCACATCCTGAATGTGTGAATGCAATGAATGTGTGCATCAAGAGAGAAGCATAAAGGGGTACTCGGCTCCTTGCCACAGGTGCTGTATTGTGTTGATAGCAGCAGGGAGATGGCAATGATTAATCAAGTGTGTCAGCTCCCTTCTCGTCTTTACTCAGAGTGAATTGGGCTCTGTCTCACTGTTTTCTCCTGTCTCAAAGTGCTAGACAGTGTGCTTGGTTTGATGAGAGAGAGGAATTAAAAAAGCAAGGGAACTTTCTTTTGGGAAGCGGGACTTCACTTTCATAGAATAAGGAAAAACAAAGTCAAGATTCTACTTTCAAAGGATGGGGGCCTTTTTCCTGAGGGACAATCTCTGACTAAGCACATTCAGACTTAAATGTAAACAATCTGATGTGCTCAGTTAATAATTTCAAATGAATACTACCTTCCTTTTAATAGAAAACCCTGACACACGGTTATACAATCAAATAGCCATGCAATGATTATAAATATATCCTGATTTTATTTAGGAGGGATTATTTGTTCTCATTAGAAACAAGCACTGTACAGTAATTGGCATTTCTCTAAGGGTTGCTTTCTATGAAAAGACAGTTTAAAAAACCTAAATGCGGAATGCAGGTTACATTTGATCTGACACTTTCATTCTATTTCAGTAAATTCTTATCTCAATTTAAAAGAATTGGATAATGATTACATTTTTCTACAGGATGCAAGGAATGTTGTCAAATTTTTTTTTTTTGTACTGCAGGTTTCCTTGGATCAGCCATGTTGGATAGAGTTTATTTCAACTGTCTTTAGCTAGAAAAGTGTTAAGTCATGTAGTTTAACCTAATTTCCTTGGGGTGCTTGCAGACAGAAATCCACAAAAGACATCTAAGCCAGCCTCCACTGTTCAGCATCTGTGGGATGATTTGTACTCCAATCACGTCTTGTAAGTAATTATAAGCAAGGCATAAATGGCTATTTGAGAAGAAAAGTTTAAATGTTATATAACGGAAGTTATGCTTCGTGAACACCAGTCTGTGTCTCAACCTGACCCAGTTCCTTGTAGTACTGCAATTTCATAATTGTGTTCATGTTTGTATTCACTTTGCCTGACAAGATTTTGGTAGTATGGGGCATCACACACGTGGCTTCGGAGAGAAGCTGCCAGAAGCTTCCTTCACGTCCACAGAGCCAGTGACAGAGGTGTCCAGGACAGACCTGATGCTGGCCAATCAGTCCATCAGAGACAGTGGTGTTCACTTACTTAAGTGGAGAGGGAAGAAATACCCTAAACTTCAGCTGGAGAGGAGAGAGAGCGAATTCTCTGGAGCAGGTTTGCTGGCAGGACTTGTGATCCACACGACAGCACTCTGCTCCCTGTGGAACAGACCCTCACTAGAGCAGCTTGTGAAGAACTGCAGCTAGTGGGTAAGACTGACACTGGGTAAATTCATGGAAAACTCTTTTCTGTGGGTGGGTCTGGAGCAAGTGAAGAGTGGGAGGAGTCCTCCTCTTGAGGACAAAGCAGTGGCAGTGACAAATGGTGATGAACTGACCAAAACTCCCATTCCCCATCTCCCTGCACTGCTTGGGGGATTTGGTTTTACTTCTCATTACCCTGCTCTGATTTGATAGTCAATAAATTCACTTATTTTCCCCCAGGCTGGGTCTGTTTTGCCTGGGATAATAACTGGTGAGTGATCTCTCCCTGCCTTTGTCTTGATCTGTGAGCTATTTTCTCTCTCCTGCCCAGTGGACAATGAGTGTGACCAAGCAGCTTCGGTGGGCACCTTGCACCCAGCCAGTGCCAACCCACCACAATGTTGCAATGTAACGTTAATCCTCTGCAAGTTCTTAATACACTTTGACTACATACATCTTTACTTAAGGGCAGTTCCACTGACGTCAGATATATTGTTCATATAATAAGACAATGTAATTCATTATCCTCTGCTGTCCAGAGGAAAATTTGTTTCCACTTTTTTTGTACAGTACTGATTCTCTCTGGTCTTTCCTTAAGCTGATAAAGGAGGACTAACTTATCCAGTTATCTTTAAAAAAACAAATTTTACATTACTAGAAATTTTCTAAAAATACCAACTGTAACTCTATACAATGCAAGACAGTAACTAGTAAAAACATTTTAAATGTCCACCTATAAATTTTAAAAGACTTGACTGAGGAGTGATGTAACGAATACTACTTTTTAATGATTCTCACAACATCAGGAAGGTACCTAAAGACTGAAGAGGGGTAATGATGCCCTCACAATGTTGCTCAATCAAAGTAATTAAAAATAGACCAATTTGACCAGTGTCAGTAAATATGGGAATGGCTGACAGTCTGTTAATGAACAGTTAAGAAAATGATTAATGCTTCAGGAAAACCCTAATCTTTTCCAAACGGTTTGTTCTTTTAATGATCCCAGTTTGGTTACTAAATGTAATGGATGGTGGTGTAACACAGCGCCACTTCTGTGATGATCGTGACTCAATATTGCTTGACATTTTGATTAAGAACTAAAATGATATGATATTAATATGATGCACCAAGAATGTATTAAAAATAGCCATGGTGTAGCTCAAAACTAATGAGAGAATCAGCCAGCGCATTTCTTAGGGACCACAAGGATCCACAAGAGTTGATTCCTAGCTTTATGAAACATGCAATTCTTTTCAACAACTCAGAATAAAGCCAAATGAAGTAAACTGATAAAGTTTACAGATGGCAGATATTTTTGAAAAAATAAGTACAAAGGAGAGGATAAGTACCCAATTTAAAAAATGGATTGCTATGTCTGCTGAAGGAAGCAGACAACAAGCTTTTTTATTTTGTCGGTGGTAGTTAAATATCTGGAAAATAGGTGTTATTGAGAGAGCAGGAAAACTTCTGCTGAATGGTAATGAAAGGACTGTTGTCCCTTGAGAGGACTCTGGAGAGATGGGGAGAAACAGCTGAACCTCTTACAGTATATCTGTAAGACCATTATTCAATACCAAGACGGATTTGTGTGACTACTTTTCCTTTGTACTGGCAGAACTACGACTGTCACCATATCCACATATGCTGGTCACAATTTATGAGGGCTGTTTGACAATCTGGAAACTGAGAAATCAAAAGTTGTGTCTTGTAATGGCATCCTGGAAGCTGAAGCTATTTAGAATATCAAAAACTCTAGAGTGATAAAGACTGCCCTTAAGTACCTACACTGAGAATGAAACATGGATCATGGGTACTTCAATCCAGTTGTCAAAGTTATAACAACATCCAATCCAACCTGAAAACCAGATTAGACAAACGATGGCTAAAATAAAGCTTTACAGCTTTCAGCCTAGTTACTCACTGAGGACAATTTACAATAGCCTCACTGAATGTTTAAAACTAGAACATGATACTAATTTTTAAAAGTGAAAGTCAACTAAAAATCTTGTTAAATGTCCTGGATGTTTTTATACACAGCCAGATTGCTTTATTCTAGGAACTGTCAGTTGAGTTTTTTAAATAGCAGTGAATCAATGAAGTTGGCCAATGGATGCAGATACATTTACTTTTGAAAATGTTTAAAAGAAGCTCTTAGCTCCAATGTTCAATCACTTACCCAAGGTCATACAGAATGTGTGAACGGAATCAGAGGCTACTGTGTGACCTCCTGTGCTCTCAATAAGCTCTACTTTCTCACCATTTGGGGGTCATTCTAAGCCAGCAGTGTCCCCATTCTGAAAATGATGAGTTTTGAAAAGAAGCAACAGAAATACAAGTGCAGTCGTAAAATCTTTTGTTTCTGATTCATTTTCAAGTCATTTTTAAGCTGATAAAAGAGAATTCAACCCACATTGCATGCTAGGCATGATATGGGTAACTCAATTGAGGTGGGGTTGTGGAAGTTATTACTTGAAAATTAATTTGTTACATCTAACTTCAAAACCTTTAGTTTGCATGCTTTATAGCGCTAATTTTTGTTATAGACTTATTAAGATATCTTGCCTTGGAGGCTATCCTATTTTGTGCAGCACAGAATCTACCTGTTGTGCAAAATCTTGTGCAAAATTTTCTGTGCTGTAGTGACAGCCAACACCTGAGCCTCCAAAATGGCCCATGAAACCTCACAGAGATGCACTTTTTATCTTTTATACACACTTTTTTTTTAGCTGTGTTCTTGGCACTATCTCTTTATCTTAAATATAAAAGATTGTCATTCCTTAAAGGACAGCATGCCTTCATGTTTTATATTTGACTTGAACTCACACCCAGGCATATGACAAATATAAAATAAAAGAGAGTTGTATGTAGAAGCCAGAGTTTGAGATTTGGTCTAAACAGGATGGTACCAAAGATCCTTGTGGTAATCATGACATGCCCTATCAAACACATGGACTTGGACAGATGGCTGGCACCACAGGAAACAGAGAAAAGTATGCAAAGACAATAAAATAAATGTAAAATTGAGCTTTAATGTTTTGTTTCCTCAAGTCCACCTACACTTCAGATGCTCAAAAAATAAGGTCTCATACAACTTAATTATCTATCTGCCCAGATACAATAATGCATTTCACAGGATCTTTCTGGCATTTCTTTTTACCTCAGCTTTACTCTTTTCTTTTGTTTAATAAAAAATGAGCCATTTTTCCTAACTTAACCTGAACAAAAACTAGAAAGAAAAGTTAAGTCATCTATTCTAGGTGTTGAGGGTGTTTTTCTAACATCCTAACAAGTGATAGTTAAGAAAGAAAAGACAGTAGTCAAAGAGAAAAGTGGGACAGCAACATGTTTATGGCATATTAAAAATTCTCCTGTGGTGCATTGGTAGAGGAGTAGGTGGCTGAAATCTGCTAGGTATGTAGTAACCTAGCAAGAAAGGGTTGCTCAGTGTCCTTCTTCATGTGGTGCCAATGTAATTGCTCAGCAGTTTAAAACATCACCTCAAAACATCCCAAGTATTTGTTAGCGTGGGTGTTTCCTTCCCCATAAAAGTGGGTTCAAATCAAAACCATTCATCCGTAGGCTTCCTGACAAAGAAGCTGGAGACATGAGAATTCATGTGTCATCCAGTCTGCAAAACAAATCTGACTCATTTGGCTGGGTAACATGCAAAAGAAAGGTCTTTATTTTTCTCTATCCCAGACTCAATCCACTGAGCAATTCTTTATTTTGGTCAGGAGGGCTTTCATAATTTAGGGCTTGTTTTTTGATATTTCCATCTAGCACAGCATAATCAAAACCTGCTGGCTTCATTTATTTTATCTCCAATCTAAGCTATTACATTGCAAAAGCATTACAGAGATACAAAACCCTTTGGGATCTGGGAGCATTGTTTACAGCACAGGAGGCAGATTGTGAACATCCCATAGCAGAGTTCATATCAGTCCATGTTGCTTGTCAGGGATGTTCCTTAAGTGTATTAGTCAAAGGAATGCTTTCAAATGTTCCAGAAATACTCAGTTCAACCAGGGGCTGCATTCAGAACCGTCACCTTTAACATTCTGTGAGTTGTGTTACCCGAAGAGTGTGTCAGCCCCTCGTTTGCCCAAGAGGACCTCTTTATAACCACATCTTAGGAGGCACTGCATGCTATGGCAAATAGAAGCTATTTTGTCCTTTCACAGACATTTCTATCTTGACAAGCAGCGCTGGGTAAGGAGATTGAATATTGCTATCATGGAAGATGGTTTTGGGGTTTTTTTTGGTTGTTGGTTTTNTTTTTGTTTTTGGTTTTTTTTTGTTTTTTTTTTTTTTTTTTTTTTTTTTTTTTTTGGTGTGTTGTCTTATTTTACCAGGTAAGAAATAGAATAACACAAGTGCTATATCATGTGTGCTTTTGCATCTGCTCCTAACACACAGCTGCTTGCAGGGCCCACATCCACTGTGCACCTTTAACAGCTGAGAACAGCAGAACCAAAAGAAGGTGGGAAAAAAAAAGGTGTAATTTTCTCTGTGAAACCAAGTTTGAAGCATTTCCAGGATCCCTTGCACTTGGAGGCTCTTATGTTAGGTGGGGCTGGGGCTAAGCCCTCCACTCAGACATATTTTTCTTCGTGCCTCAGAATTTTAAAGCTGTCAGTCCTGGAATAAACTGTAGCTATCCCAGTGTCAAAACCCTGTCATTCTGTCAGACTATTATAGGTTTAGGAACATACTGATTCCACAGTTTTAAAGCAATTAATTTTCATTTCCAATGCAAACGTGCCAAATTGCTTATCACAGATCTAGAAGCACTGAAAACACAAACTTTATTTGTAGGTCAGTTCATTAAGTATCCAGATAAAAATACATCCAACCTGACATGCTAGAAAGTAAATATTTCAGGCTCAAAGAACTAGAATTTTCTGTAAAAACAGATTTAATTTGTTGGGTTTTTTCCCTACCATCTCTAACTTTTTAAGTCATAAACATTCAAAAAATTCACAACACTGATATGTCAGCTAGGACCATCTCTGCAGGGCAATCAGTTTCTGGGGATATCTGTTTCAGTGGACAACATATAACTTGTAAGTAGGTATTTGGAGTAAGATTTGAATAGCTGAGGCAATAAATCTCTCGCAGTTTTTTAAACTCCTGTATTTTTGTCAATTGCATGTGTTTCCCTTGAAATGTTGGGGTTTTTGTTTTGTTTTGTTTTGTTTTGTTTTGTTCTGTTTTGTTTTGTTCTGTTTTGTTTTGTTTTTGGGGTTTTTTTCTGATATGTTTGAGAAGTCTGTGACATGCAGCTAACAGTATTTGTGGTTTAAATATCTTCCTTACAGTAACACATAATCCAAACTGGAATAAAATGCGTCTCTACTACAGGGAAAGGTTTGCTAATAAGTATTCAAGATCTGAACAACAGAGTTTATTCAAGATTTGTTACAGAACCAGACTTCAAAGCAGCCTCCCTGTGTGCCAAATCTCCTAATGAAGACAATTTGCATGTTTCTGTATACTGCACATGATCCAAAGACCTGAATGCACTTTCAGAAGATTAGAAGGGGGTCAGCCATATCATGTGCCAAGTATAAAAATAGCAGTGCAAAATGACGAGTCCCTAACTCATGAGATACATGTGAATAGTTCTGACACAGCAGTAGGGATGATTTACTCTGGGTTTGTAGCCTGACCTTTCTGGCACCCCAGTGAAGACAGACAAATTGCTACGGTAACTGTTCCTCTGACATGGAATTTTACAGTACATTTTGAAATGAAACCCTCCAAACTGCGGCATTTAAAGAGTCTTTTCACAAGAGCTGACATGCATAGTTCAGGCAGCAAGGGGACCTGAGAAACAAAGTTGTTCAGCTGCGCCACCGTCAGCAACCCCCACTCTTCAAAAGGCAGACCTGGAATGGTCTCAGCAAGACCACTGCACTTCCATAGTGGCATATTTAGATTCCATATTCTCATTGGATCTCTTCCCTATCTTTATATTGCTACAGATCAGGTTTTTATTCCCAGATTATCTTAACAGCTACAGTACTCTGAAAGTGCCATTTGTCTTAGTACAATCACCCATTGTAAAGTAATGAAATCAGGACTTGGCTGTTCTTTTTATGTTAAGCTGACAAAAGCTGTGCCTGGCAATGGTCTCCTTTCCCTGACTTACATCCTCCTATGTCTCAGTGACCATTCTTATGTCAGCACTTGATATTTTTTATTTGGTCTGGAAACGGTATATCCAGCAGAGATTTATCAGTTACAATTTTTAGCTGGCCCACCTGACGGTCTGCCTAAATAGTTAAGTAAATTTCTTGTGAAAATACAACAGTTTAAGAAATAAACTCAGGAAAATGGAATCACTAGATGTTTCAGAAGCCAAAAGTTTATACATTCATGTCTCAGAACAGGCTCAAATTATCAATGTAACCTGAAGCTGCTTTATTATTTCATATTGTCTCATGTACAAAATAAGTCACTTCTTACCAAAAAAATTGGGAGTTTTTGTATGTGAGAGCATAAAAGAAGTTTCCTCTGAGTAAGAGGGGACTAAAGGTGTTATGAATTTGAACACTTGGACAAGAAAAATCTAGCAGACAATGTAGATGACAGTGACCTCCTCTTGAAAACCTAAGTTCAACATCTGCAAGTTTTTCTTTTCCTAGTTACTTTTCCTAGTTACTGATCTTTATTACTGGCTTTCACAACAACAGGTCATGTTGACTGGAATACCAGGAAAAAATTAAGATTGGTAATATAGAAAATATATTTTTCTGATGTTTGCATCCCCAGATTGGTACTCCCTCAGAACTTAAATACTTTCTAATTTTTGCTACACAAAAAAATGTAATTTTCTAGGTCTTGACATTTTATGTTCTTTAAGAAACACTGATTTATAATTAAAATATCAGTTAACAAAAAGTTTATAAGTCCTGATTGTTTAAAATTGAGTCAAGGAGGATTTTTAAATTTGAACTCTGCTGTTCCTGTTGCAGTGGATGACAGCTGAACTCTGTTAACAAATCTAAAATTAATGCAAATGGAAACAAACATTTCAAAGAAAACTTCTATTTCTGACATGCCATGCCAAGGACTGCCACAAAGGTATTTTCCAGTACAAAGGGACATAAACTTTCTTAATGCATTTTTTTTGTTTGTTTGGTTGTTTGGTTGTTTTTTTTTTTTTTTTTAAATGTGATTTTTTCCTCTAGAAAATTCTGGCTTATTTGGCTGCCAATGCTGTGGTGGCAGCAGGCAGCTGAGCCACCAACCTGGACAGATCCTGTGCTCCAGACTTCTTGGTCTTCCCAGCAGTTTTCCTCTGTGACATCCCTCTTCCATGTGACAGCTATTCTGCCATGGTGAGCCATGCCAGAGCTGTGCCACCACTGCTTGGCAGCTCAGCACCCCATAAAGCAGACATCAGCTTTCCAACATCTGTCAAGCCAATGCAGAGCGACCTTCTGGACAGGGTAATATGCACGCAGTGATGATCAAATATGGAGGCAGATTTTCAAGACTTTTCTTCATGCTGGAACAGCTATGGACTGCCCAAGGAGGGAAACCTCATGTAGTCTGTCCAGCCAGCAGAGTGTAACACATGAACACCAAGGGGCCATGTTTTCAGTATGCCTCACCAAAACAGTGGTTTTTCCACTAAAAAAAAACCAACCAAACAAACAAACAAACAACAAAAAAAAAAAAAAACAAAAAAAAACAAATCCCAAACTTTCACATCCAAATGTGGTTTAGGATATTTTCCACTGCATTTATTAGCTACATAGAAGTCATTTTCTAAAATAATGTGCCATTTTGAAATAAGACTTTGAAACTCTTTGACTATAAAAATTAAACATTTTTGCTAAAAAAGAATTAAATATTAAAACATATTTATAGTTTAAATGCCATTCAAATTTGAATTTTATTGATAGATAATGTTGAAACTCTCTCCCCAAATTTTATGCTGTTTTAGTAAAGAGCGTTCATCTAGATTACAATGAAAAATATACTGTCATTAGAATTTCTCCTCTACCAGACAACTTGAATAGAGAGAGAAGAAGAGAGGATTTTGAATTTCTGAACATAAAACACATATTTTGTGCAAAGCTCTCCTGTAGTCTCTGGAAACAGCCTGGGTTGTAACTTCTAAGATATGAGTTTTAAATTAAAGAGTGCAAACTTTGAAAAGCAACAAGTTTGAGAATGTTTAGGAATCATGGAAGCATTTATAATGTAATTTCAAATAAAATTATTTTTTTAAATGGCATCCCTGAGGAGTGAAAAATCTCTTTAGGCTGCAATATAATCTCTTTGGTTTTGCTCAGATGGTTCTAGAAATTTAATTAAATAAAAAAACCCTCAGAAAAAATCCACAATACAAATATGGAAACCAGGAGGTGTGAGAATGTCAGAAAAAAAATAACTACCGTATTTCCGGGTGTCTTGAAAAATAAAAAGACCTCTTGCATGAAAAATGCTATTTCTTTCAAGATGATGATTTGTCAGTTTTTAGACCAGTATAATTTGAATCTAAGGAAGAAATGGGAGATAACTGTATTCCTGGCTCATGGGAAATTATCAGTTGGATTTATTTTTTACCTTCTCTACACTAGAACAAGACCAAAGACAGCATCGCACCTTATGAAACAAAATTTTGATGGAAAAAATAAAAGTGCCCACTTTGGGCTGATAGCAGTCGTCCGTCCTTCCCCCCCCCCCCCCCCCCTCCATTTAAATTTTCTGACTTCAAACTAATTTTTTAAAAAACACTCCACCAATCTGAATCTCTCATAATGCTCAGCTCTGACTATCTAGTGATTAAAGGTGAATGTTGCCTACTTCAAATTGCTGCCAAAGAAAGATCCTTTGGTAACAAGGACAGAAAGAAGACACAGAAAAGAAGATCAAAAGGGAAGGACAGAAAATAAATAGAAATTTCCAGCAACACTTTCCAGATGATGACACAGACTTTATTTTTGCTGCTATACCTGGAGGAACAAACCAAAGTTTTTCATCCTTCTCAAAGCTGCTTTGCTTTCTACAAAATTATCTGAAATGAAGAGAAAGGTGTTTTCAAATTCTCAGATTATATAAAGATCCCAAACACCCTCAACATGAATCTGGTGCTTTTCCTAGTAATCTGTCACCTCTACATAACTGCCTGTAATAAATCTTAGCAAACTGTATCTTCACTGAAGTACTCTGGATGTTTGTGTGCTTGCTGTGCTCTGATTTTTATTCTTTGAAATACAAGTGCTTCATGACAAGAATCAGGCTCACAAGCTTGTCAGTAGCTCACAACACATTGTGTCCCCTGTACACGATAACTGGCTCTGTAAAATTTCCCAGAAAAAGAGGGGTTTTGCTTTTTTATTTCTCAGCACTCCTTGATGTCTTCATTCATCTCTCCTGTCCTCTCCAAGATATAAAGGCACACAAAGCTGAGAGCCTTTAGGATCTCTGCCTATTCTTTAATCTCCAAGGAGCAATTTCTGCTGACTTCCACACTGTTGAAACAGCAAAATTTAAGTCCAAAGCATCCTGCTGTTTGTGTGCATCTTGCTCCCATATGATCTACTCCAGTCCTCAGCTCCACACTCTGCTGGCACGGCCATCACCTCACTTGCAGCACCAGACAAAGAGGAGGCAGGGGCTGCTGCCTGTAATGCTGACTTCTGAAGAGAGGCCCCCTCCTCTCCATCCCTTTCCTTTAACAGAAGAAACATCCAGGGGTATAAAAGCTGTGGGGACCTACTGCTACTGTCACTTGTCACCACAGGCCAGCACTGCCTCAGGGCTGTTCCAAGGTGGGTATTTGTCTCGGCAGTGCTTCAGTAGTGATCAATAGCTGGGGTTACCCAGGAATTTTATCCTGCAGTGTAGAAAAATACAGGCCTAATACCACATCAGAGGCCTTGGGAAGTGGAGATGCAGGATGTGTTGGGGGGAATATCAGAGTGGGATGGTAAGAGATGGGGCCATGGCTGGCACTGGAGACCTTATGGCTACAAACACCCTGCTGGTGGTCACTCATAGAAACATAGGACTGGATTTCAACAAATGGGGGTTACACAAATAACAGAGAATTAGCCACAGTGCATAATAAATTCAGGTAAGACAGAGAGCTGCAGCACATCAGGCAAGAAAGATCACGGTGTAAAAGTGTATTACCAAACATACAAAAATGACCCAGTATGGAGCCTTGAGTGAGGAAGAAGAAACTGTCGACATGGGCATCCTATTCTTCCCATCAAGGACTCCTGATGATGACAATTTCCTGTAGCATTCTTATGGCCAACACCAGGGTGAGACCAGCGACTTCATGACCCTGAGAAGCAAAGGAAGAGTGAGCAAAACATCAGGAAAATGCATAGAAAATAAGAAGTGTTTTCACAATGAGTTTAACTGAATTATTATAATTAGTGGAACTCTTTCTGCATTAAAAATCAAAGAATCTCTCTTAGTTTAAAGATCTGCAAGATCGTGAGATCCAGCTCATCCCTGGATTTCTGTGCCTACCTGGATGGAGTGTTTTTTATTTTCATCGAGAAGACATTCAGAACCTATATTTTGAAGTTTGTTACTCTTAAAGTATTCGGGGTTTAAAGTTAACAGCAAGGCTATTAACTATTAAGGCTATTAAATGTTAGCATTACTTGAGTATGTGTAGACTCAAATAAAATGGCTAAATATATCAACAGAATTAGGTTTACAAACTATAATCCATTACCCCTTAGAGTCATCATCTACTACAGCCAACAGCAATTTGTTAGTGTCAGAAAAAAAGTGACATTCCTCGTGTGAGGGTTAATTCTGCACAGGCTGTTACTCAATGTAAAAGTGATCATACTGCCCTAAGCAGCAAACAATAGTAAATGAAGGAAAAAAGCCAGTTTCTTTCCTTGGTCACTATCAAAGGAGAAACAAGAAGGGCTAAGGAATGTTACTGTGGGACTGCAAGGGACACAGCTCACCAGCTGATGCCCAATGTGGAGTGCAGCATTTATTCTATAGCCCTATGAGACAAGACACCACCAGAAATTAGGGACAACTGGTCCAGTTGCAAACAAGTTACATTTGCTGATTCTCTGAGCTTTTGTGTTTTCAGTCTGGATTGCTGCAGGACCATTACTTTAGATGCCATTGTGACACTGAAAAGTCATGCTGCAGAAGTGATCAAGTGATCTTCATTATGCTCACTCTTTTAAATGTTCTTTACAAGGCTAATTTTCTTACCTCCATTCCTTTTTGTCCACTTTGCCTCTGGTTAAACCTAAATCTTACTGGTGTAAAGGACAGACACATTTTCAACAAGAAAAATCAAATGCAGTATCAGAAGACACGATTTTCACAGCAGACTCAAATCAGTACTCATAAGTTTTACAAGCTCCTATGAATAATTGCAACTCTTCTATTCTCATAGAAATGTACAAACTAAATCAAGCCTTTGATTTTGAAGTAGGTATTGCTCATTTCAATAAATGTAGGGTGAAGTTTAGGCATTTGGTTAGAATACAAATTACATGAGGACGTGTAAGCAAAGGCAATAATTTGTTCTATTTCCTATATCATATTCCTTGAGCTGGGGGAGGAAAAGCCTTCAGAAAGCAAACATGAGGAGCTGTCCACTTGAAGATTGGTGCTGGAAGGAAACCACTTTTTTTTTGCACCAAGGAGAATGTTACAACTGGTATTTCTCAAAATAAACCTCAACCTCTGGGCCTTTCAAATAAAATTTAAAAGGAATTCATTCTGTTTTGCTTAAATAGATAACCTGCTTTTTGAACATTTACCACTGTTCCCACAGTGTTTTGCTAATAGGCTCACAGTTTGGCTAAGATGATGAATGGCCATTAGCGTACATGACTATTTCAAGGCCTGTTATGGCTCTAACTCGCCATATTTTATGGGAGGTGGTTATCTTCCTTTCATTACCCCATACCTCATCTTCACTAGACCTCACCAGCACTCAAATAAATTCACCATAATGTGAGAAAGGATTTATTTTTTGTCTGAAAAGGATTTGTTTTCCTAAATGTAATGAATTAGCTTTGCTCCAAATCTATTCTCTTAACTAGCTGAATTTGTTGGAAGGAGATTAAAATCAAAGATTAAATGCACTTGAGCTGCTGTAGAGCCACCAGGAAACAGGTTTTTTGTGGTGAAAGGGAATAACCTCTGGTCTTCCCCTTTTCTTTTTCAGGAATAATACTACACAGTAAAGGGAAACTGTGAGATGAAGCAGAGCAGTATCATACTGGTAGAAATGCTTTTGCTTTTGATAAATATGGTAGGAAATTATGTATTGTTATGAACATTACCCTGTGAATAAAGCTCAGAGAACACCTTGCCTATCTTCAAAGATATTGTACATCATAGAAAGCTGTGATGGACATGAAGGCTTTCTGATTGCAGCACATCTGTTCTAAACAAGAGACAATATTTCATTGACTTAAGGAGTTTTGGGGATTTTTTGGTTTGGTTCACTTATTAGATTGTTTTGCTGGTTTTTGTTGTTGTTCTTTGTTTGCTTTGTTTTGGTTCTGTTTTTTATCATTTCAAACTCTAAGATGGGACTTTGTGCCAAAAAAATCGTGTTTGCTTTCCCAACAGAATCAGTTAGTCTAATTAAAAAAACTCTTCTGCGAAAATCTTGTTGTGGTGGATATAAATACTGAAAGGTACTGATAAGTACATCAAAACTACATTTATGCAACTCAATAACTAATAAATACACTGGCTGACCTAAGCTAATATAGTACTATTTACTATTTTTTACCTCTAATTTTAAGTATTCAGTGCTACAATGCATTCAAAAGTGCTAATTACTAACTAAATCTGATATGAATTATCATTTTCCAAAAAATAATTGTTCCCATATTACTCATTTTCAGACATGAAGACAATCTGACATATGTCTAAATAACAATCTTTGATTTTACACTGTTTAAGAACAAACTGTATTCTGAATCAGTCTTTTTTAATCCTCCATGTATAATTGAAGATCAAAAAATCTGATAAATAATCTTCTGATGTTAAATTTATTCATAATGATAAATAAATGTTCTGCTTCTTAGTCTGTTCTGCCAGGAAACGAGAAAATAAATCTGATAAAACCATGAATAATTTGAATGATTTGCATTTTTGGAAAACTATTAAACTTGAGGAAATTGATTTGTTTGCACAGCGGAAAGGAAATATTTGTATTCCTTTTAGAAGCACGGATCATTTCTGTTCCAGAACATAAGAGTTTGCCATTAAATTCAGCATTAAAAGGTTATCAAATAGACTCACTTTGAAAGAAAAAGTTTTTCCAAAGTTACTATATTGTAAAACATAGGAACTCATCATGTTTTAACTAGACTTAAATGTAACTGATACAAAAATAGGTCAACCTCTGAAATCAGGTTGTATGAAGTTAAAGATGCATGAAAATGAGTTTGAGGGGTTAATAATTATATTTGGAAACAACATACTTACATGCTGTAATTATAGTGTTAAAATACTGATTTGCTCCAATGGAATTTGGAATCATGGAATCAAATGTCTAATTTGATTAAGAGCTCCATTCTGCTAGCATTCCTCATGTTAATCTATTTTTTATAAGGGACTCTTCCAAGACTGAACCTTTCAGCCTGGCTGAAAGCATTAGTCTACATTTTGCAGAGCATTATTATCTAATTGCGTATTTATCTGTATTGCTGTTTAATATGAAAACAATGCATTTTCCCATCCATGTATTTGTTTTTGACATTTTGTACCCTATATTATATTTTTAGTCAGCATATTGATGCCTTGTATCAATATGTAAAATGAGAGTATTATAGCTGTCTGAAAAGTAAATTAAGTGCAAATGGAAAAAACAGATAAATCCAGCTAGAAGCTGTGTTCAAGCTATGCAAGAGATTGCAAATACTGGGGATTTAAAATCATGGTTGTGTAATAGAAATGAGAGCCTTTCCCAGTTTTGATGTGCATGCTCTGATAACATCTCAGATCTCATTTTCTGAGGAGAAGCCATCCCATTCTCCACGGTGGTCACAGACCATGATTCCAGGCAATGTTGTCATCTGTATCAGTCAGCAAGTACAAGAGCAATCTATGTGACTAGCAGGAGATACTCGATTTCCTTGTGGCAGAGCTTAATGTTCTAACATAAAACCAGCTTTCAAGACAAATTCATTATTGAATCGAGATGACATCAACTCCCCACAGATAGGGACGCATATGAATCAGGGAAATTCAGAATTAAAATGCACTGAATTCAGAACTATCATGCTATACACTGTAGTTCATGGTATAAAAGAGCATCATGGTAATAGTATATTGCACTATGATAACACAGTGCACTGTTTGCAGGATGGATCTAAACAAAACTATAAATTTCTTTAAAGCTCTGAAAAAAAAATTCTAGAGAATGAAGAAAAGACTAGAAGTGTTTTGCCCACATCACAGCTTGTCTCTTACAGGCACCATTCCAGCCTACACACCAGCTGTTGAGCTTTTGCCCTTCTGAGATCTAAGTAAAACATTTCTCCTCATTTGCAAGAGAGTGACTGCCCTTCTTTACCAGATGGTGGCAGAAATAAAGAGAAGTGGGGACATGCAGGGGCAGAGAGAGGAAGGCCCAAATTCAACCCATTCCTGGTAATTATTAGTGGTGCTTATACCAGGTACTGCATCCATTTCATCCTCCAAGTGCTTCTTTCAGCAGATTTTCTTCATTTAGTCAACTTTCTTAACAAGTTTTCCAACCAGAGGTTGAAATGAGACACCACACTACTACCACGTTCTCAGTCCTCTCCTCCGAGAGGAATTTCCCCTCAATGGCTTCTCCTTGAAAGAGGTGGATACCAATACACATGTGCTGGATGAGCACTTCCCTAAATCTTCCTTCCCCAAAGTAGAGGCTGTTAACAGACAGGCAGGCAACCAAGACACTGAACTAAACTTCATGTGACATGGTTGGTTGCCTTTTTAACTGGATTGAAACTGGAATAGATGAGCCTGTATGTAAAAAAATTATGACAAGCTGTGTGACCTAAGTTAATCTCTGTTGATGTTCAAGTGCAACCATGTGGAACAGCTGTCCTGCTTTTACAGGACATTTCCTTACATTTGCATCCTACCTGTTTTGTTAAGACTTTCAACTCTACTGATTGGCTAGGTCCTATGGGAACCCTGTCAGCAGGAGACTGCCCTGACTAAATCTTTGTTGTTCAGGATTGCCAGAAAAAATATGTGAGACTGAGACAGTGCCAGCTGGTATGGGATGCAGTCAAAGCAGGCAGCAGGCTGACTCTTGCCCCAGGAAGGTGACCCATAGCCAGTGTGCAAATCCACACTCCAGCCCTGCTTGCTTTACCATGTACATACACTCAGGAATTTCTTCCAGTATTTTCTGTTCTGGGTTTTCTGGTGATAAAAGAGTGATTGAACAAAAACTGTCTCAGTCAGGTTTGGGATGAAAGTTTATCGCTGTAGGGGAGGAATAGACAGAAGAAAAGAAAGAAGGAAAACCAAGTCGAGAACATTAACAAATCTAATGATAAAGGCAATTATGATGGATGCAGAATTCCACAACCACAGAGGTTTGATCACTTAAAACTCAGTTTGTATCTACTTCTTTGTGGAAAACTTGTAGATAAAAATGGGAATGTTTTTGAAATCTTGAAAGTTTTAATGGCCTTAGAAATATAACTCTCTGTGTTCAATAATTTGCCCAGCACAGGGCCATTGACATATGAGTATTGTTTTAGAAGACATCTTCCTGAAACCTTTTAAGGTCATTAATTTAATTTTAAAGCTGTAAAACCCCTTGGTTTTATCTCCCAACTCAGATGTAAACAGTGCTTTTAAAGTCAGAACCAGGCCAGTTTGAAACATTTTGTTCTCATGGTCAGGAGCAACCAAATTTAAAAGTGCTAATGAGCCAACACCTGCTACAAATAAAAGAGAGGCTCAACTTCATGCTCCAAATTTATTTTTCTATGCATATGGGAGATGTGATAAATCTCCAATAGGCTGCTCGACAGTTTCTAGGGGAAAACACAGATAAGCAACAGTATTAGGAGAACACAGTACCGTAACATGGAAAGAGTAATTTTTACAGTGGATTATTGCTGAAGGTCAGTCTAAATTTGTAAGCATTTTGAAAAAAGAATTTCTTTCTACACAGCCTGAATAAATTGTAGAAGTAAAGAACATAAATCTGCTTCAGAAGAAACTGAAGCTAGAGGAAGAAAAAACCAAGAGGCTATGGCAATGATTGATTCAGAGACATAGCTGATGAGATCAGTTTTATTTGTACTTCTCAGTAATTATAAGGGATAGTGAATCATTTCATTTCTCTTCTGCTGCTGAAATGTACATTTACTTCTATTGTATGCACAGAACAAAATTTTAAAGAATTGTGTATGTTTTCTTGTTTTTCTCCATGCAAGAGTGAATGTCACACTGAGAGAACTGACTCCTTGTGTCAATATTAGGCAGAAAAATATATTTTGCTTTAGATATAATTTGAAATGTCACTGTGAAAAAAAAAAAAAAGTTTCTTCCAGACTCAATTATTTAAGCTTTTCTGTAGTTTGTTTGGTTTTTTGGTTTTTTTTAACATATTGGTGCATACAGGGCTCCTACAGAGTGTCACAGTCCAAAAAAAGACTGTCTGAGTAACAAATCCAGCTGCATGCAATCACACTGCTTTATTACCCATCCTAGATCCCTCCCCGAAACACTCTCTGCCAATGTCTGCCAAAATGAGAAAACCTAGTTAGCAGGTTTTATAATCACTTCCATCACGCTGATGAGTTAATACTTATTCATTCTTGTATTCTCCATATTCATTTGATTTATCTACCTGTGTTCAGGAAGCCATACTCCAGTTAACTTTAATACAGGCATGATGGCACAGTCTTCAGGGAAATCTCTAGGAGCATAGCAAGGATCCTGGATACATGCTTACACTGCTAGTGTGTGCTGAAATCAATAGTGAAAGTCATTATTGCTATTGTTTTGAGTGCTTGCTGTATTTAGTGGACATCATTATGACAAAATGAAACGTAATTATATGTTTTGCTCCACTGTGAATAAAATCTGTCAGTCTTCAAGATAGGTCAATTCCTTAGACATCAGTGGAGAATCTAGTTTTGACCTCCAGGAATCACGATACTACTGCTACTAGTGGCACTGCTCCTACTAAGAAGCACATGAAATGTTTAAAATCTCAAACTCACAATCTAACAAGGAATCAAGAAAGGTAATAACGTAAATCCACTCCAAGGGCACCAGGGTAGTGCTATCAGACTGGAGGGAAATTATCAGTACAGTTTTTCATTTTATTATAGTCTTCTGACAGCAGTTTCCGAAACCCCTGGAGTTGTCTCTGACAGGGAAGTTTCTGGATGGCATCTGTTTAAGCAGTATTGGAATAAATGATGTTACTTGTTTTTCTGCTGTTTTAACAATAGCCTTGATAACATGCAAATTACAGAGTTTGCAGACATAAAAAAGCAAAGCAGATATAGACAAATCTGTCTTTTTTCTGCTTCCTTGCTGCTTATATTTTGCAGACGTAGAGTTAATGATCCTGTGCCACCAATTTTAAATTATAAGGTTCCTTCTTTGCTGGGAGCTGTTCTTCATCATGATTATTCTCTTTTGTGGAGGTCGCAAAATAGAACAGATATTTGGTTTATAAGTGAAGTGCTGAAGTGACACTTAATGTACTAGAAACTTAAGAGTATTCCCCATCAAAGTAGAGAATTCCCCATCAAAGTAGAGAAAGCTAGACCATGACATTCCTATTTCACATTCTGAGTCCAAGAGGGACTTTTTGTCTTGGCTATCCTTTTCCACCAATCCTTACCCACCACTAATTTTGCCATGGCCCGTTTTTTATATGTTTTCTAAAATCAGGCTTAGAGACTGCTCCTTAGTTAGAGTATATTCACAGATCCCCTCTAACTGTAATGGAGTTTTACCATGTTTTTTCAACCCAATTTAATCAGACACACTTTAGGTGCATATTTCACAGGGTTATTATAAATAGGCAAACATACTGGCTTCATGGGGTGTTTCAGAAGCTCTTGGCATTGGCCCTTTGTCTGTAATATTGGTTTATGGGAGCTGTTGCACAGTGTGGAAAGTTAAACATTTTACTTCTCCTCCTGACTTCTAAACCTCATGGCTATCAATATGAAGAACTAATTCAAATGGAAAAATTACCTCTCAGATACCTACAGAAATGTTTGCTTCCACATTCTACTTTGTAATGCCTGGATTTCAACTTGGATGACAATGACATGCTATCTAAAAATTATTCTCATGCCTTCTAAAAAATATCATTAGAGCTGGCTTATAATAGCCTGCTATATATTTGGGCTTCATTCATTCCTGTATGGATAAGACATTTAAATGTAGATACTTTGTTTCAGCAGATATTGATGACAGCTTTAGTTCCCCCTCATAAAAACTGTTTATGTTTAATTGGAAAATCAAGTGATGAAAATACTTAAAAATTTGAAAACAGACTTTTTTATACAGAAAGACTGTAACAGGTTTTACCCCAGACTGATAGTAAAAGCAGTTCACATGCTTTCTGTTATTGCCATCCTCCATATGACAGATTCCCTGGCCAGAATACATTTTTCTGTAATGCACTATTGCCTCCTGCTCCTGGGACTTCTATCTTTAGTGAATCATTGAAGACTGAGTCTGACTGGGGAATGCAACTAGAAGGAGAAAGTAGTGATATCAGGAAATCACACTGTAACTTCTATAACAGAAGCATTCCTAAAGGGAAATAAATATTTTCAGGGAGTTTACATGAGATTCCGATGCGTAAATCTCCAATTTTTTAATTAAAACTTTTCATGGAAGCATGTCTGGTTTTAAGAAAAATACATTTAATCAAAGCTCCACTTCCACTAGGAAAATGTGGGGTTTGGTTGTTCTGGTTTGTTTTACAACTACAAAATGGAGACAGAGAATTCATGGAGAAAACTGGGCAGAATTGCTTTGAAAACTATTGAACTCTATAGAGTACTTTTGCAGAGGCAGAACAAGTATAAACCATTCTTTTTCACACTTACCTGAATCCCCTTTCCATGGCAACTTATTTCCAGTACATTCTCCATCCTCAGCTGTACTCTCACAAATCCTACAAGACATGAAATACCTTCTTTAGCTTCTTCGTTATTCTGACAGATAGGACCTTGCAGGTTTTTATCGTCATAATTTTCAAGTAATTGGAATTAAAAAAAACTCCCAGGACTTATTTTAAAAGACCTGCAAGAGATGTTCCATATCGATGCTTTCTACTTCCACCAAAAAAAAAAAAAAAAAAAAAAAAAAAAAAAAAAAAAAAAAATCGTATAAAATGAACTTTAAAACAATTTAATTTAAGGAAGGTATTTTTAGACTCAAACCATATGATTTTCATTGTTCTATTGATTTAAGGAAACAATCAAGAATACATTTTCACACTGTTTTGTCATTAATTTGAAAATGTCAGGTCACTAATTATAAGTCAATATTATGGAATTCACACTTATTCAGGTGATAAGTTCAAAAAAATATTACTCCCCTGCTTTTCTAATTGCAGCTCTCACCACTTTGTTGCTTATTCCTCTGACTGTTAGAACATCAAATTCAAAAATCCTCTATTAGTAAAATACAAATACTTTTACAGGATAGTGCAAAAGCTAGTCTGTAATGTAATCCTGGATCTACTTCAAGAACATTTGTGTCAGTAAAAAAAGTCTGTTAATCTCTGTGGTCTTTGTATCAGACTCTACAGGAAGTATGGTATTGTAGATTTTCCTAGCACAAAAGTAATAGGAAAAAAAAGCTTATTTTAATAAAATGATTGTACTCAAAAGCTTTGTAAATACATTCTTTTTATTTCAGGACAGGATGGTTGTTAATTGGATCTCAAAGTGAAAAATCTTTCAAAAGTATTTTCTTCCATAGAATAGGAACACAAGGATTTCAATTAGGAACACAAAGATTTCAAAGCAATTCTCCACATACACACCGTCTTCACTGTTAGCTTTTTTGTTCTTTAAACTTATCTAAAATAAAAATAATTTTATTTCCAAAACTTTCTACTCTTGGATAACCACTAGATCTCTCCTACCCATTCTTTGTTGGGCATCTCTACCATAGTTTAATAATGTCTCAAAAGGGCTTTTTAAACATACGTTTTCAACTGCCTTCTGTTATCCTAGTGAAGTGTATAGATTTCAAAACGTTTCTGGAAAAAATCAAGAGGCAAACATCTGGAACTGCCTGCTTTAAACCATTTTTAGTCAATTTGTCTGCTTTATAGTGTTTGGTATCCTCATGACATATTAACATTTCGATTTAAAACCTAAATCTTCAATATGACACTGTGCTGTGCTATCTTTAAATTATTTCTTCCATCAGTTTCTTGCCAAGCTGTTGTATGATATGATGTGGAAGCTAAAATAATCATGACCACCAACACCTGCAACAGAATGAGCCAACCCTTCTCAAAAGGGTTGGACAAGACACTTCACAGAGAAGCTGGAAAAATTGATCAGGCTGTTGCTGGTTTAGATCTGATCTTGAGGAAGTGATTAAGAATATGAAGATGGAAAGCAACTTGTCAGAAAGCAGTTCCAACAGAACTTTTTGTGACTGTAAACAAGGAGAAAGAAACCTCCAAACAGCAATTTTCCAAAAGCCTCAAGAAATTGGTGAGAGCTCCTGGAGATGGTGTTCCAAACGGCAATGTGGTTTAGGTGAGCAAGTAGATTTTGAAGAGAAGTGTCACGTGTAATGGGGAGTTTCCTTGAACTCTTTGGTATTTGATCTATCAGTGCTCCCAGGGAAGTCAAGACCCTTACACCCATCCAGAGCCCTGTTATGGGGACCCCACTGAAGAGCCCACGATATCGGAGGGCGGTTTGAACAAACCCCTTCAGGGTCACCCACCGACAGCATCCCCACTCTTTGTTGGTGTATTACTGGTTTTGTCAAGTTTGGTGTCAGTCTCCTGAAAGGGCCCTAAGGTCGCGCAGAAAAGCCTGTCGTGAGACAATCAAGGAAAAATGAAGTACATAATGAAATATACAAAGAATCATATAAAATTCAAAGGTGCACAAAAACACACTAGGAAAGGTATAGGTCTCTTGGTAAGGAAGACAAACAGGAGATTGAAAGAGAAAAGTATAATAGATAAGAAAGCAAGATACCTGAACAAAGCATGGATGGGTTGTAATCTTGTGTGTGTTGGAAAAACAACTAGAAGACATGAACATATCTTTGAAGAGAAAATGCTGATGGATTTTTCCATCTGTTGTGTTGCTTATGGTCAGGATGAGCTGTACCAACTTATTCTGCAGAAAATCTGATTTAGAAGAAATACTACTAAAATTAGTAAAAAATCTTTCTGATTGGAGGCTAGTGAAAGCACTTAAGCAAACTGCATTGCAAGGTCAACAAATTGAAATAAAACAGGATTTTCAAGAACTAATTAAGCAAATATTTTGAAGTCCATCATGTGTAGTATATATGTAATTCTCTCCTTCAGTTTAAGATGAATTGCAGCGCCTCTTGCTGATCTCCCTAGTCCTCCATTTTTATTGCTATACATGTATTGAGCTTCAACATCAAACTGTTTTTCTCAGCTACAAAATAATGACCTAAATGTCAAATTACTTACGTTGATTCATGCTAATGTAATCAGCAAGGTGTTGCTCCTGATAAGACAAGACATAAGCAGGAAAAAGGACATAATTTTGACTTGAGCTTGATACTAATTAAATGCAAAAGATATACACTTCTCAGTATTATGATTATTTATTCTGTCTGTCTCCTAGTAGGTAAACATTCATCTTGGAGATCTGAGGAGCATTTGTATTCCTTATTCACAGTACTCAGAATGAAATGAGGACCACACCTAATTTCATATTAAGAAATAAAATAACCTTTGCATTGATTTAGGATTTTTTCTTTCATTAGTCTTTTTCTCCCCTGCTCTTTTGTCAACAACTGAGGGGAACACAGGAGCAGGGAAGATTTTGGAACTTCAGCCTTTCACAGACCAAACAAAATCAAGACTGAATGACAGAGAAGTCTTGATTTTTATTTTTTATTTTTTTTTTAATAATTACTGTTAGGACAGAATTAGATTTCTAAGTCACTATCTGTGATATTGTGATATACTCTTATCACCAATTCAAATGCATGCTCCTGTCATTTGACTGCAAATTTAGGAACGGAATATTTAACATTATCCACCACAGTCAGTAAGATGAACCCAAATAATTTTTACCAGCAGAGTAAGAACTTCTCTGTTAGTAAGTGACAGGATATAACAAGATGTGCTTTGTTGATCTCTATTAAAGTTCATTGCCTTGCCATTAGTTACTGAGAGGCTTCAGGTGTTTTTTGGTTTTTTTCTTTTCTGTGTATAAGTTGAAATAGCAGTTTTGTAAGTTATTGAAACTCTTTTGTTCCTTTTCTCTGTACTCCTGCTGGCTCCTAACTATAACCTTCTAATGTGATTTAAATAATCCACAAAATATGACACCTGCTGATACCAGGGGAGGATATGCTGGGGAGGCATTGTGGTTTCCACTGGAAACCTTACAAAGCTCTATATTTTTACATGGGAACATAAAATATTACCCTACGTTTTCCTTTGAGTGTTAAGAGTTTCATGAAGCCAAAACTCCCAGAGTGAGTCTGACGAACAAAAGAAAAATCTTGCATGAGGTTTAGCAAGCCACTTGATGATTGTCACACAACTCTGTTATTGACTACTGAAGTTTTCAAAACCTTGGATCAAAATCAATTTCTGCCAGTTCACATATATTTTCCATTGGTTTCATTGGTGCTGGAAAGAGGAGCATGGAATTCCAGTTACTCCAGTATTCGAGGCTGGACATGGGATCTGTCTTTTTCCCCCTAGATACAGTCCTACTTTTCCTTCAGAAACTCAGATGAGCAAATTTGGAGATTATTTTTGTTGCAAGGGAATCTTAATTCATTGGCTTCTGTGTCTTCCCTCACTGCCAAAGAACCTCTTTTGTGAAAATTAGAATACCTTACTTTCTGATCATTGTATGAATTCTCTCTCTCTTTGAGACTGTGTAACTCTACTGCAATTCAGGAAAACTTTGCAGTGGGGTGAATAAAGTCACCTTTGCCTTCTCTTGTATGAGGAGCACCATCAGCGGTTTCTGGATCATTGAAATTTTTTTAGATGACTCATAATTTCCTTCAGAAGAAGAGATTTAGGTTTTTCTGCCATGACCACGCAATTTATTGCACCTTGCAACAGGCCCCTCCACAGCTCACTGAATGCTTTGAAGTATCAGACATAGGAAAAGGACCCTCACATCATGCAAATGTGAAGATCAATTCCTGCTGTTTTATGGAAAGGAAGCACCATTGTTCAAGAAAAATCCAGATGTAGTTATATAACCCACTGTTATAAAAACTTCCATCAGTGGAATTGTTCATAGCAGTGGGATGAGAGACCTGATTCTTGGCGGGAAATTGTTTTGGATAACAGCATTTTGCCTGTCACAAATATCTCTGAGGTTCAGTTGAGTGTGAGATTCTTCTCGCCTTATTCTGTTGCATATTACTTTTATATTTTGTTTAATGGCTACTTGTAGCTCCCAGTTTTAATGCAGACATCTGTATTTTATCGATAAGAAATGTTTTTTCTCAGTGAATTCTTGTCCAGAAGCATGAATTTCATTAACATGGGAAAGCACTACATTTTTAAATGAAAGATAAAACAGAGTATTGGATGCTTTGTTTTGCTTTTTTTCTTCCCCTTATAAATGAAGTATTTCTTTTTCTTCATTGTTACACTTTATTCTGGAATTTTTCACTAAATATAAAATAAAAATAATAAAAAAAACCCCAGTGTTCAGTAATGTCTGTAATTTAAATAAACAGAGAGATGATAAACAAATGCTTTCAAAAGGAAAGATGCAAATCATACTTAAGAAATGAATGTGTTTTCCTTCACTCATTATTTCTGTATTTTTTTAGACCTAAAGGGGCAGAAGGTCAAAAAAACAGGTACAGTCATAGATGTGTTAAGATCTTTTACTTTTTTTTCTCTTCAAAGAGGTACTGAACCAGAAGTTAGTTTCTGCAGAGATCCTTGCCTTTGGCAATAGCAAAACATGTAGCCCCAATATTTTGAAAGATACAATGCATTCCCAGAATTTTTTAGTAAAATGGCCATGAAGACTGTTTAAATATGATTTTCACCAGCAGTCTTCAGGGCTATAGTTCATTGCAGCACCCTGCCCGTGTCAGACTGAAAAGCACAGTGTTTCACCACTCAGCAGCCTAGAAGCAGAGTTAATATACTGGTGTTAACTCATGCTTGGGTCAGTTGCAAAACCACATCCATTAGGAAACAACCTGAGCCACAAAGGGCAAGCCAGTCCCATGTGTCTAGCATTGCACAAGAGACTGTGGAAGAACACTCAAAACTCTGGGCATAAGTTACGTAGAGAGAAACCATGTTCACTGTGATATTCCCTTCAGGTTTGGTTGATAGCTGTCAAAAATTTCATTCTAAATACGTGTAGAGTAAACCATGGTGCTGTCTCACAACTGCACACGGGCTTAAGTTCATGGGTGGTGACTATTTGTATGCAAAAATCTTTGAACAAGAGGATTCCTTTCTGTGAATGAGTTTCTTAAAAAACAGCACACAGATCTTATCTCAGCCCGCCGTAGTTAATAATCTTCCACACACGGCGGCCTCTCTTATTACTGCTACCAGTGCTCCAAAATTTCATCTCTAGAAAGTTCTGAAAAGCTGAGTGTTAGAAGGAAATAGAATTCAACTCTGCAATTCTACAAAACTACAAATTATTTCACCTCAAAAAAGAGACCAGAAGACAAAATAAATTTTATTCCTGAGAGCATCTCAGCTATAACACTTAGAGTCTTTCTCACAATGCTGATTACAGTTTCATCCTCAAGCAAGCTGCTTGCCTGTGCATCTGAAAGAGAACTTATTTCCTTTTCATCAGAAATCATAATCTTTTAAGAAATACCTTTAAAAAGTTCCATTATTTTGTTATATAGTCCTGTTTAATCAAACACTGACCAGAAACTGTAAAGTTTTTATTTATTCTTGGTTTTGTATGGTATCATTGGTTGGGTTTTTTTTCTCTTTTTCTCTTTTTCAATATGCTATTTGCTGTAGTTTTCACTGTTTCCCTGAAACAGCCTTGGGGCTGATACTGTCTGCCAGACAGCCCTGTTGTGTTCCACACAATTTGCCTGGGGCTAGATGATGATCACTTATTCTTTGCAAGTTTCTGTCATAATGTTTGTTCTCTGATTGTGCTGGACTAAATAAATTATTAAGAGCTACTGGATCACGTTCTCTATAACATTTTGAGTGAAAGGCCTCACTTACCTCTATGTAGTGCAAATAATAGTATTTGTAGTTAGGAGATATTGCATCAATCTTCTCACTCTCCTCAGCAAGACTCTTATTTCACCCAGTTGCTGACATGCTGACTGCTGCACAGTCTTTCCAGTGTATTTTATCCTTCTGTCTTTCATTTGGTATTTTAAAACTGGCATTAATCCCCAAATTCACAGATGAGGAGACCAGAGGGTCTGCAGGAGTGTACAGGGCTTCTGTGGCGGCCCTAGGCCTCTCCTACAATGCTATAATGAATATGATAGATAGCTTGATAAATAATTAATAATTTAACACACATCTGTGTAAATACTTACAGTCACCACTTAATAATGTATGAACATGACACCTAACATCTGATCTGAATTACTTTAATGTTAAAATAATTAAAAAATAAATCAAATATTTTAAATGTATAGAATTTGAACATTAAGCTACACAAATAGGATATAAAAGCACAGTTAATCATAGATCAAAATGTGCTTTAAAATGTTTGTAATTACTTTTGTGCAGCTAAAGATTACTTATGCAAAAAATTGGATCTATACAAGTATCTTACAGTGGATATTGTTGACTCCAACATGAAATAAAATTTACTGTTGGCTCTCCAAAGTATTATAACATTTATTTTCAGGAAAATGAGGCATTTCCATGACTTTATTTTTTGTGCACATTTGTCAAGTGACTAGTAGAATTACCCCCACCAGAAATTTAAAAAAAAAAATTTATTAAGAAATAAACAACGGTTACAGTTGTTCTGAATTTCAATAAATGAGCACAACAGACAACTAAAATGTACTCTGAATCAAGAAATTTGAGCAATAATCAAGTCCAAAACAGAACAAGAGCAAATGATTGTGAGAAAATGAATATCAGTAAATATACACTTTAGAGCACATAAACATTGTTATTACAGCCAAACTATGCTCATTCACGCCAAGAAAATTTATTTATTCACCTCATATTGATGTAATAGCTCAACATGACTACAGCCTCCTTACAACAGACACTTCCTGCCAAAGAATACAAAATTAAATCTGTAACTGAGAGGGCCAGTAAACACTCAGTGGCATTTGGTGCTGTTTGTTTCACAGCTTACAAGAGGGGTCTGGGAAAAAAGCCCTAAACTGTGTGAACAGTTGATGTCCAATGTTCAAGCTCTTTCCCTTACTTTCTTAATTTAGTGCATTTTACACCATGCTTATATGGTTTTAAAAGCAATAGAAGGAAAAGGCATAGCAGCTTTTACCTGTGAAGCTCTGGCTATTTTTTGCACAGTCAAAAAATTTAGCTCTTCATTGCACTCCCGGGTCTTTCTCCACATATTTTACATACAGCATTAAAGTTGTTTTATGTTGGAGTTTCTTTCCTGCGTGTTCCTTCCACAACAAAACTTAGCATGGCAGGGGAGGAATGTCACCTGTCCTGGCTCCCTCACCCCCTCACTGACACTGTCCCAGCAAGGTCTGGGGGATTGGTCTCCAAGCGCCCACCTACGACTTCATGTCATACCCCTGGGTATTCATCTTACACCTCTGTTTCTTGCCACAAAAAACTAGCACTTTGGCACAGTCCTCAGAATATTTTGGATGCTTTGTATGGAAGACAGAGGGGGAGGATGACAAATAAGAAAAAAAAATATCCAAAACCTCAGAACTAAACCAAACCCCTAACAAGTGAAAACTCAGTTACCGCAGTTTAGGTTTGCCAGTATATGCACAGATTCTGTGATTCTGCCCTCTGTTTAAAAATGCAGATGCACTCCGTGTATCCTTAATGACATTAAGATGAAACCTTACCAAACTCCATTGTTAAGACAAGGCTATTTGTGAACACAACCATTATAAATTGTTTGATGTCACCCACATCTTCAAGCAGATTGGGTACTAGTCTGGGAAACACATTTGTTAGCGTCTGGATCTTTCTAAATCATGGGTTGGAGGTTCCCTAATGAAGATTAATGAGAAAAAGAAGGAAAGTAGAAAAAAAAAAAAAAACATATTCATTTATAGCTTTAACTGGAATATTTCATAGGAGACAGCAAGAAGATATTAGAGAAAATGCTATGATTGCTACAAGTGCTACTGTCTCTTTATTATGTTGAGTCATTAATCACAAGAAGGAAGACTACATATTTTTCCTTCAGCTTCTGTCATTTTCCGAGATGGATTTATATTTTATTAGCTACACGATTTTACAGGCAATAGACAGAAAATTGCCAATCATGTCCTGCTATCACAGAAGATTTATTTCTTAGATGAAATTGGCAAGGTGTGACCACTGGTGACTGAGACCATTCTTTTTCCAAGAAATAAAAAATTTTAAAAATCCATGCACAATATAAGGCTAACTGTCCATGTGAGGAAATTCTGCATTAAGCTAACTTCCTCCAAACCTCTGTGTGATCTTCAGTAGCTTTGAAAAACATTTCTATTTTTCTAATACATCTGAAAAAGAAAAATACTTCAAAGCAACATGTCAAACAAAGCAAAAATAAAGAGCATTTTTGGAGCATACGTAGGAAGGTCAGCTGAGTTTGACTTTCAGAATTACTCATTCTTCTCCTGCTGAAAAATTTCCTCATCTAAACAGCTTTTAAACTTTTAGTACAAGCCAGATAAATTGTGAGAGAGGATATGACTGCAAAGAAAAAAATGACTAATTCCTTAAAAAAATAATTCTCCATATAATGTTTGATTCCAGAATTAAAAAGCCAGGGAAGTTCAGGCATGTGCGCATGATTTAGTGCTCCTAATAGGGTTACTAATAAAACATTTTGGGCTCCTGAAATAGTTCCTTCCTATCTTCTTTAGATGGATAAACGAATGCAGTACAGCTTGCACTGCCCACAGTGCCTGGAGGTTTTTTTAGAATTAGAAGAAAGAAAAAGAGGGAAATTTGGACGAATTCTACATATAGAAGATCTTTTCTCCGCTATATCTGGTAGGAGGGTGGAGCTTGGATGGTGGTATGTGTAGGAGCCCCAGGGTGAGCAGGTAGCCAAGAGCTGTCTGGGAAAGCTGGAGAGGGAGGGAGTGACCCAAGCAGCAGCTCCCTGTGGCCATGCCTGCCCTCAGGGCTCCCAAAGTGACAGGCACCTGCTGCCAGCTGGGCTGGTGGTTGGGGATGGAGAAGCCTACCCTGCTGAGCTGGCATGAACTCTGTGGGTATGTGCTGCCATACAGGAATCCTAAGGGGTCCAGAAAATATTTCAGACCCGTTCAGGTGGCTGACTGTCACTTCCTGGTGCCTGGATGATGACTGGAAATGTTTTAGAATATTCAAGGGAGCAGGGCTACAACTGTCTGTGCCGTTAAGCTGATGTAAAGTCTGTCTGAATGTGAGATAAAAAGGAGTCAAAGGAGAATTCTCTGGAATATCTCAGGCTTCTTGCATACTAATGCAAGAAACCTTTGTTACCCAAAAAACCTCCACCCTTATAAAGATACAAGTCAATACCTTAACTGGCATTCATTAATGGAAGTGTATAACTTGGTCAGATAACAATGAAGAATATTTATTTGTATAGAAGTGGTCAGTAATATTGATGAACGACTCAAAGAATTTGTCTTGGGCATTTTAGAGAAAATGAAAGTGAGAAGGAATATGAAAGCAGTCTTTATGTACATTAGGGCTGCAAAAATGAATTGAATAAGCTCTTTCTGAAGGACATGGATGACGTGGTTTCCTTATTGAACCGATATAATCTATATGTTTCTTTTGGGATTAAGTAAAGCGTTCCATCCACTTAAGTAAGGCTAGTAAATGGTTTGGTTTGGATAAGGTGACACATTATGATGCTGAGTCCCTTTTAGCCCTCACCTACTGCTCCTAATATCTCCTCAGGTTTTTGCCACCCACATGGACTCTCCTTCCTTTTTTTCTCCTTAGGGTCATGACTTCCCCAAAAAATTAGTTTATTTACAGGTAAATTAAGTTTATACAATAATTTGTGTGATTACAAGAGGATGAATTATTCTAGACTTGAGGAGAAGCTTTCTACCAACACTGGGAATTGAGAACTAAAATGATATAGGTGGCATGACTATGATATTTCCTACTTAAAAATGGTGTAGAGCTGCACAAGTGTGGTCCAGGGGTAGCCAGTTCTACTTTAGGGTGCATAAGGTTCCCCAGCACAGCTCCAGAAATCTCTCCAGTGAAGCACTGCAGTCACTGACCCTGACCTGTGCTTCAGGACTTTCAGAGGTTCTAACACAGAGCCCGTGACTAAGTATTCTGCCATTTTTACAGTTTGTTACTGTAATTTTGCAGCAGCTGTTTTTTTTCTTTTTAAGACCCTGCCTGGTGAAGCTGGAAACAAATCTGAGTGCATCAGTCAGCATCGCTCTGCTGCTCAGGGCTGTTGCACACCTCCTGGCTCCAGCAGCCCTTGCTCATGGCTGAAACACATGAAGCCAGTGATGTCTCCCACATCAGAAAAATAATTAAGGACACTTTCTCATCTTCAGTGTGGTCTTGTTTCCTGTGTAATACCACAGAACAAAATCAGTGCTAGCTGGCACCAGTGCTGTCTTCTCATGGGGCAGAGATAGTGAAACAACAAAGAAGTGGGAAACATAACTGTGCTACATGTAGAGTATTTCTACACTAGTCCCCTCCTGTAGGATTTCCCCAAAAGCCAGGAATAATCTAACAATATACTCTTCACAAAATCTACTTTGTTTATTTAAAGATAATGGTGTTATGTCTTCCCTTTTACTCTACACAGGTTATTTCTTTTCACTAACAGTAATTTATTAAGACTAATCACATAGAAGGCTACTTTTTAAAGATTTACTTCCTCTAAATTAAATATATTAATTTCATGAGCCATCAGACCTTGGCAGTTTTTCCAGATAGAAACAAGTTGTTACAGTGTCATTATAATTATTTTTTTTTAAATTACTTTCAAATTGAACATTTTAGATTGTTGATATTGACTGGTTTGGCAACCATTGTTTAGGAGACAAAGCATGAAAAATGTTCCTTTATTCATGTGTGAAGTAAGAAAGCAAAAGAGTGACAGATTAAATGGTCCTTAAATTATAAAGTGATTTAACATTAAAATTAAATGATGACAAATACAAATATTTTAGCAGAGAGAAAGGTCTCTATAGACATAAAATTGTTACAGAAGTCACTTAATGGAAGAAAATGATATAACAATCACAGGATCTCAGTGATTAGAAAAATTGATTTTTTTCAAGCAATCTCATTAGTTTTGAAAAACCATTAATAAATTTTAACATGAATAATAAAGCTAAAAACTTTGGAAAATCTTGACAGTCACTGGCACAAATAATACAATTACTCAGAGAAGTATTTCCACCCACAAAATTACCTAAGAGAGTGGGGGGAGAAAAGAGATTTCTAGCAAGTCATTAAATACTACATTTTGGTTTTAGGCAAAATCATTGGGTAGCAGTGGTGAAAAGTGTATAGTCTCAGTGAAAAAGCCAGCATTAGATCACATTTTAAAATGAATATGTTGTCTACCAAACTGCAGAAGGCAGTTATTGATAAAGGTTTTGGATTCTCATATTCCTGTTTTTCTCTGTCTGTAACTTCTTTTCCATTAAGTCCTACTGGACTAAATCAGTGTTAGCTCTTATAAGTCATTATTATCAATAGTGTTGTGCTTGTTTACACAAACACACACTATTCTATTGCACTAAATATCCTAATATCACTAAATGCACTTATTTATTACCATTCTTTTACAGCAACAACATGTATAACTTCAGTAGCATTGCTAATAGTCTTTAAGCTCTACTTCATATTATCTGGCCAGCTGTTTCAAATATTCTCTCCCCTAGAGAAGCATCATGAGTAAAGTTGAATGACTATTAGAAATATATCCTCATTATCTCTCTTCTGATAATAAAAATGTATTCTCCTTTTGTGTGTTTATCTGCATGATCATTCCACTTACTGTATTCATAGTCAAAAATTTCAGAGATTTAGTGAATTTGAGAATGCAACAGAGTATTTGCAAAATCTAAATACTCGAGAGTGATCTGGAATGAACTGGAGTTGTTGTAGGGAAACATTGAGGAACTTACCTTGAACAAACAATTAATTTCAAAGAAATGAAATAGCTATTTCAATTTTCTCAGTTCTGCCTCTGATATCTGAGCAATAGTGATTGTGACACTGAGAAAATGAAAGAAATCAGCTTATCGAGCAAACATCAATTCAAAGATGCAGCTGAGATGATGTAACTCTATTTGTTTCATACACTCCTGGACACGGTGTTTGCAAATTCCTCCTTCCAAACTGCAATACTGCTTACATGTCCTTTCCCTGTAGTGTCGGGGCCTGGGCTGCACTAACTGAGGTAAACCAGATGTTCAAGGACAGCTGCAAGGAAAAAATGCTGATACAGCAACTAAGTTGGAGCAGTGCTGTATGAATAGACGGATTTATAGCTTAAGTTAGATATGAAGTTAACCAATTAAAATATGCGTGCTCTTTGCGTGCTCAATGCATGGAACCTATCACAGATCAACCGGGTGCATGGACGGAAACAATTTTACTATAAATGTACGCTG
>VZRN01006117.1:0-13189 GCA_013397935.1 Dasyornis broadbenti
AAATGTTGTCCAAGGATCATAAGCACTTTTACACTGCACAATATCATGACTGTTATGTGAACACGCTATTATCTGCTGTATGTACTAAGAGTCTCAAAAAGGAGCTTTCTGTCATGCTCTGGACCTCCTGTGGGCACTGTCTGAAAAACCCATCAGCGCTACAGGCATTTTTACAGGCATGGTTGTGACGAGAGATCTCAGTCAGACCAAAAGAAATCACCAGTGCACAGAAAGCGGTGACGCCACAGATTGCTTCAAGGGCCAAGACCCACTTCCGAATCAACCAATTTCAGTCCAAGTGTGAGCCTGGGCAGGAAGGTCAGTCAGGACAGTGAGGGACCCTAAGCACCAGTGCAGCACCAGTGTGTCACAGCGAACGGCGTTTACTTTACAGAGAAACGGAGGTGCATAATGCTCTCCCAAATGCTTTCCAGAAGTAGCGTTTAAGCTTTGAGACAAACGTTGCCGCCCCGGGCCGCTGCTCTGAGCATCTCGGGCCGCCACTCACCTGCGAGGCACCGCCGCTCCCGCCGGCACCTCCACCCTGCCCCGGCGGCACTTCCGCCCGGCCGCCGTCACTTCCGCCCGGCGCGGCCTGCGGTCCTCACTGCCCGCGGGGAGTTTAGTTATATTAATTGAATTTTCATTTCGCTGACACTGTGGTTACGGCTGCCCGCTGCTTCCGCCCGGCCCGGGGCTCCTGGAGGCAAGTCCCGCCGCCGAACCGCGGCTGTGAGTTCGCCCTGGGCTTGTGCGGCCCAAGGCAGCTTCCCCCGGGCGTTTTCCTTGGGTCCAAACACAGGCCACCTGCATCCCACAGCGAGTCTCTGCACACACGGAAATGCATTGATGTAAACGCAGGAACTGTGCCTTGTCTTTATCGGAGAGTGTTGCCGTGCCCGAGACTGGAAGGGTTTTGGGAGAGCAGATACATAATGCTTTGTGAACGTGGCTGTAATTTATTATTAATGTTGCTCGTTTCTAATACGTGCCAAGCTTTCCTAGAAACTATGGGGGAGTTGTCAGAACTTGTAGGAGCTTTGATTTTAATGCTCATAATGGCTTTTAGTGCTTGGTCAACTTTCAGCCTTTTTACCTGGGAAATGTATTCTCTGAGCATGAGAATAGTCACAGATCCTTACTGGGGCATGAACTGGAGCAGGTGGGCTCACTGCAAGGTCGCTGATGCCATAAGAAATGAAGCACTGGCAGGTTTTATTCCTTCAGAAAGCTGTGATACTAAAAATTACAGTCAGGAACAAGTTTTATCCATTATGGTCATTGAAAGGACTTATATCTGTAGAAATGAAGATAATCTTCCATCCTGTCAGCAGTCAGCCAGCCTTAAATACATTGTCAGGGAAACAGGGCTGTGATTAACTCATAAAAAATTGAAATGAAAAATTCAATTTTTTAAATGCTGGGCAGCAAACATCTTCCTCAGCTTCATGTCTTCTGATGAGCAACTATTTCCTGACATGGTAAAGTTGACAACTGCATGATTTTAGCTCACTGAATGCTCCTTGAAGTAGGAAACATCTTGAAGATGCCCCATTAGTCTTACTACATAACCAAGAGTGACCATGATTCTAACCTTATGATCAGACATATGATTCTGGCAGAGGTGTTTGAGCAGTTACTGCTGTTATATCTGGTGCTTATAGATGCCCCTAGCAAGAGGAATAAACAGATCTGCTCTTAATTACATTTGGAGGTTCACAGAAGGGAGCCTCGAGAGCGTTCTGAGTGCTTCTCCAATGCAGCCCTGCCAGACTGCAGTTCATCAGCTGGTGGAGCTCTGCTTTGCACTCCCTGAAGCAAATGAAATCATATTAAAGTCAAACCTAGTTCAGGAATAGCAGTGACTGCTGAGAAGTATGGTGTCAAATTCTCCATTTCACTGAAAATAACTGCTACCCTACCACCACCATCTGTCACTTAATATTGTTGTTCCCAATTTATGCTGTTTTAGGATTCAAGAAACACTTTGAAATAATTGTGCAGGTTTCTTGCAGTTAAACTTCAAGAGAAGCAGTTTCTCATCCTTTTTCTGTGGAACCACCCAACATGTTCCAGGACTCTGTTGCTACCACCGGTCTGGCAGATTCAAGTGGGAAGTTTAGTGTCCTTTGACACCTTGTTGCCTTTTGTGTATCATTGCTTCTGGGGCAGTGAAGGTCATGTAGGGCTGCTCCAAAATCTGTTGAAATCAACAGATTGTGCCTCTGATTGAAGCAAAATGAGAAACCAAGGTTTGAGTTTTTGCACTACTCATCTTCAGAGCGGACATGGGAGCACCACTGGCTTTACAAAAAAGTGTGGCAGATGAAGTGGTGTGAGTAGAAGACCTCTCTCTCCCATTATCCTGGGGCTGAACTTGGGAATGGTTTCCCATGGCTCCCATGAGCACAGTTCAGTTCTCCCACCTGGACAGTTAAGGCAGGGAGACCGTGGCAGTGGTTGCGTTGGATCATGTTTGGGTGAAGCGTTCAGACTGCTTAGACTGACAACTGCTTCTGGTTCTGACTCCAGGGAATTTAGCAATTGGTTGTAAGGTCCCTTTCACCTTACTCATGTTGTTGGCATGGAAATGGTGTCAATAAATGACTCCTCATCCAGTGAAAAACAATACCCTAAAGGCGTTACGGGATATTTCACCCTACCTGTCTTTAACTGAGTCAATTTGCTAAACAAGATGGCCTGAGTCACGAAAGGGACTGCTTTGAGCCCATCTTTTCCCCTCAAAGCCATGAGAGGTCTCTATGGAGAAATAACCAACTGCTAGCTGAATTTTGTTTTGCTTGAGTAGTCCTGTAATCCTAAAAACATTAACTTTGTCTCCTGCTTGCTGCTGAATCCAGCCTGTACCTTTCTGTAATGCTTCTCACAGGAGCGGTCGGCACTGAGCTTGGCAAAACTAACACGTGTTATTTGAGTTACATCTCATCTGAAACTACTCTGAGGGTCAACCAGACACAAGTGGTCATGGTCAACACCATGGACAATAATCCTGTCCTGAGTGTGGGTGGCATTCAAGCCTGACAGCCGTAAGCATTTTCCCTCTCTGACTCCTCTCACACTGCCTGCACAGCTTCTGCGGCCACACACGGTGTCTTACATTAACATGCAAGTGAAATGAGGAAATAATCTTTTTTTGCCAGAAAGACATAAAAATATACTCAGGAGATATTCACTTTTAATTACGACAAGACAGGAATGCTCCCCATCAAAACTGCTGGAGTTGTATGTATCTTTTCTTCATTCCATTAATTATTTACCTTCAGTTTTAATAATACAGTTAAGGGCACTATATATAGCTTATGCTCTATCAATAAATCATGATTGTGTGTCTTCATATTTATCCTATAAAATTATAAGTACCAACATGCTTGCATGGATCTGCTAAGCGATTCTAGCAATGAAATTCCCAGCAGTGCATCTCTGGGAGTCTTTGGAGGTGAACTCAAATATTCTTCACTCAACGAGAACTATTTTATTAGATTTTAAAAGGTTTTCAGTCTTCTGAAAAGCCCTGAAAATCTCCTTCATCCACTTCTTCCAACTTGCCACAAGTCCATTTCACATGACATTAAAATAATGGTTTTGGTCTTCCAAAGCAGAGATAAGCTGGAGTGCCTACAGCTGAATGCTTTTTTGCTGAATTATGACAGGGAAGGGTTCAGAACAACAAATACAATATGGCAGTGGCCTTGGTGGGATTAGAAAGGGTAACAAATGTAACAGTCTAATCTGTGTTGCAGAGATGATAAATATTGAGATGAGTTATCTGAAAAGCAGGTGACCACAGAAGCAGATAATCCTGCCCAGAAGACAGAAACTGAAGTTGAGATCAGAGCAGCTGGAGAACAGTGTGGTGGGCAGCACGCAGGTCTGCTGGGGAATGGAAAGCAAATTTTCTGAAGGGATCAGTCGAAGGTATAAATCTTACTTGTGTTAGTGTTTGTTAAAGAAATTTTTGAATGTAGGCTCCTATCTCCATCGGATAGATTTACTGGCACAGATCAGTCACTGTATCTGGTAACTTGAGCTAGGTGCCTCAAAAGAGGGACCCCAAACAAAGAAATCCTTGGACAGTTGTACCCTTAAAATCTAAACTCCTTGTGCCTCACACAACAGTCTGGACCAATAGCAATATTAGGGTCATGGGTCTTCCTGCTTTTCATGGGTTTGCTGTTTGTTACCAAGTGGTTTTGTTGCCATATGGTCATCTTCACATCCTCTTAGGTCAGGTTGGGTGGGGGCTTCAGTCAGTTATTTATTGTTCATGTTATAACATGATTGTTACTGTTCATGTACCTGATCTATGGGCTGTCCACTCCAGCTATTTATTTTATAGTCCTTGTCAAAAATAGTTGAGTCTGGTAGGACAAATTGCTCAGTAGTAAGTTGTCACCTGTGCTAAAGGTGTAACTCTGCAAAGGATAGTGCATTGATCTCAGAAGGAGCGGTGATACCGTTAAAGGATGCCTCAAAGCAGTGGATGCACTGCTCATCCACACTGTCTGCAGGAATCCATCTGGAAGACTAAGAGCCCTAAACCAGCAGAGAAGGGACTTACACATAGCAGTGTCACACGCAGCACATCATGACTCTTTGTGGTAGTAAAGAGACTGCATATGTTCTTTAAAAAATGTGCATACATGAGAGCAAAACTGGACTGTGACCAATCACTGGTGGTTTTCTTGCTAGTGGGAGAACATGAAAGTGAGCAGAGACATTGTGTGTGTCCAAATATCCTCAAAGATCCACGCACAAGGCCTTGAGTGACTTTATCTGCAGCTCTGATGTACTTTTGAGGTGGAACCCTGGCACTCTGTGACAGCAATATTGCACTGAGTAAAGGGCATCCCTGGGACTAGGTGAAGCAGGGATGTTTTACATCAAATCTCTACTTGTTCACCAATAAAAAGCACACATCCATGCTCAATGTGAAGTGTTTTAACCATGTAAGTGAGAGGGGAGGACTGTGTATTTTAAAAACCCAAAATAGCAGAGTATTTACTCGTCACTAGTAATGCATCTGCCGAACATTATGTTGTCTTTTGACAGTTAGCATGGGATTTCCTCTTTGTTGTTTGTTTCATCAGTTGTTTCTATAGAAATGCCATTTTTATCAGACTAGATGAAAATATCCTGAAATAACACACTTCTTCAGCAAATACAGATATTTCTTACTCAGCCTATATATTGTATCCCTGTCATACTGGGTTTTCCTCTCCTCATTATAACATCCAAATAAAACCCAGTTAAAAGCGAGTCACTGTACAGCTGAGACTCCAGAGAATATACTCCTGTGGAAATTAGAATGGGCAGTCAAGCAAATGTATTTCTCAAGTCAGGTCATTCAAACACTGTCTCTGAAGTGTGTTGCAGGTGAAAATCCGTATTTGCACAGATGGTGAATGTGTTATCATTGACAGTCACCCCTTCACAGAAGGCTTAAATGAAAATGGTCTTGAGCTCACCCTGCCTGACAATGCCTTCTGCCCCTGCTATGAGTAAGGAAAACAACATTTCTGAAATCCAGCTTCTCCGAGCTGAGGACAGTGTCTCCCTTGGCTGCTGCTGTGGGATCTAGCTGACAAAATCTGAGCGACGTAGTCAATGCATTTAAATCCACTGTCATAGATTTTAAAGGAAGCCTGTCAAAGTGCCTAAGCCTGAGATTTCAAGCAATTTGAGACAGTTTAAAGCACTGGTATGCTCAGATGATTACCCTCCATGGCAAATCTCCTGAAGAACTGGCTGATTTTTGGCATTCAGAATTTGTTCCTTTATTCTTTTCAGGTTATTTACTGTTGTATCATGGGGAAAACCTTATACTTTTGCACCTGAACAGGATGAGAGTGATGTGTGTATGCTTTATCCAAAACTCATCTGTACTAGTCAGCATATGTACTGAAAGGAGCGCTATGGGAAGCTCACGTCTCCCAGGCTTCAACTCTCACACCTTGGGAACAGAAAGCATGGCCTCTGCAATGCTCTTGCTTTAGGGTGGGACTTTTATGAGGGCAGGCAGATAGGACAAGGGAAAATGGCTTTAAACTGGCAGGGGGTATGTTTAGATTAGATATTAGGAAGAAATTCACTATGAGAGTGGTGAGGCACTGGAACAGGTTGTCCATAGACGTGTGGATGCCCATCCCTGGAAGTGTTCAAGGCCAGGCTGGATGAGGCTTTGAGCAGCCTGGTCTTGTGGAAGGTGTCCCTGGTCCCTGGAAGGTGTCCCTTAGTTCAGGTGGAACTAAGTCCCTTCCAGCCCAAAGTGTTCAATGATTCTGCAAATGCTCGATGCAGGTGCATGCACAGTAGCAGTTCCTACTGCCAGTGGACCCAAGCCTGAAGTACCCAACTCTAAATAGCTGTGCTAGTGCAGGTAGATCTGCCAAGAGTTTTTAACAGTGATGATCATGATGTCCTGACAATTTAAGTGATCTGGCAGAACCAACTGCAGTCACACAGAGTTGGGTTTTCACCTTCATCTTTGGCAATGTAAAGGGCTGTGATGGGTAGCTGTGCCTCGTCTTCCTAAGTACTTTTCCATGAGCCTTTATTAGGCCAGAGCAGGTTTCCCATCTCCTTAGGAGTGATGTGAAAAGCTGTGGGTTCCCAGAGGAGCATGCCAGCAGAATGCATTTCTGCTTCTCACATGGCAATGCACTGCTTCACCGAGATTTCTAGTAGGGAGACACAAGCAGCCTAATAAAAAACAAAAGGACAGCTCAGCAAAGTGGAAGAGACACCCAGAAGAGAGGTATTCTAAGGAAGCTACCAAAACTATATTATTATCACATGATATATCTAATGCCTGGAGGTGGCTCTGATACATAGTGCTGCATCACTTTTAAATTCTGTTGCCACCACATAAATAGAAGAAATTACTCTGCCAGTCTTCCACAGGATAGGAGTTTGCACCCTTTATTTCCAAAGGATCAGTGCTTGTGGGGTTTGGTGTATACATTGGCAGCAGGACAGGACTATTCCCTCACTGGTGGTATTTGGTGATGGAAGTGATGTCAGCAGAAAGCTTCACCTGTACATGCTTTTCTACCAGGCTGACATGTAGGCTTCTTTTTAGAGTACTCTCTCATGCTTATTTTTTGCCTGACAACAAGTTTTTTTCAGTGTTGTGGGTTGGTTTTTTTAAATTTATTTTCAGAGGTATTTCTAGCTATTGTGATCTCTCATGACAGTTGCCTAAATCAGGACCAAAGAAGATGACAGTGACCAGAGTAAAGGTCACTAGCAGAGAATCCCCCCTCCTGTTAGTGGGAAGTAATACCATTAGCAATACCAACATTTAAAACCCTTTTCTTCAGCAGCAGTTACAGGAGAAATGGCAGAGATCATTCCAGTGCTTGCTCGGTGTCACTGTGTGGGAGCATTGATTGCTCAGGTGCATGTGTTGCACCTTTCCATTATGGTTTGTCACTGAGGGCCATGCTTTTTAAAAGTCTGTTTGGCACTGGACAGAAGCCCTGAGTGCTGGCACACTGCCTTCTAGAGACACAGCAGCAGCAACTGCCCAGCTTTCTTCCCATGGGAAAATGTTGGTAACTCTCCAAATTATTGACTTGGCTCTGGAACAACACTGACCAGATGGCTGTTTTGCATCAGAAGTCAGGAGCTGTGGAGGTCAGTGCATAGATTTGGGCTTCTGAGTTCAATTTAGGAAAGCAGTTGACCAAGCCCCATGCTACTTAGGTGCTTCCTGAAAAGGATGAAAGGTATTTCCTCATGTTCCAGCCACACATGCGATATTTTGGTGCTTGGAGCTATTGGTCATTTGCCTAGCATAGGATGGTTCCTCTGGTCAGCCACTGTGCCTGAGAACCTCTCTTTCCTATATAAGAGAACAAAATTTTGGAAACAGATTTTTTTCATTGGTATTCCGTTTGATTTACAAAGCCCCTCAGTGCTGTGGATGAAGAATCTGGGGGCTCAAATTCCTCATGATTGTCCATAGCACCCCATTAATATTGAGATGTCTTTACAGTATTTGTCTTTACAGTATTTGCAAAAAGAGTTATGTCCTCATTTTCTCCAAAGCAGTTTGTGGACAGAACCTGGCTAGCATTAGGCTGAGCTACCAAGTCCCAATGAAAAGCAGGGTACATCTGTTCAGGCTTGGAATGACATGAGCAGCAAGCATCAGCCTCAGAGGATGCTGGTGGACTGTCATAGACATGACCTTTTCCTGCTGCCTGTATCTCAGAACATCTGTCCAGTTTTGTGCAGGTCTGTTCAGCATACCTGGAACAGGAAATGTCAACACCTGCAGGAAACAACACCCCTGTGCACAGAGAATGGCAGAGGCACCTCTAGATCCCTCACGTTGCCCATGGCCCTTCCTCTCCTATCTGGAATTGAAAGTATCTGTTCTATCTCCATCAGTGGAGGCTGGGGAAGCAGAAAAAAAAAGATATGTTGGATTCTGCTTCAATACAGCAGAGGAATAGCCTTTGCTTATTCCTAAGTGCTTCTTGAGAAAAACTCAAGAGAATGCTGTGAGGGAAGATGAAGCTATTGGTGACAGTGATAGGGAAATAACTAGGAAAGATTTCTCGGGACTTAGAGGCTGAAAAACCTGGGAAACAGTTGTGGGGGATGGTGATTGTTCAAGTATTGGAAATAGCACATCAAAAGGAGTAAGATAAGGGAAAGAGAGGAATAGGAGACAGGTGCCAAATTTGAAAGACACAAGCCAGAGAAATAGATGAGAGGAGAGAACATTTCATTCTGAAAGGAAAGAGTGAGTGTCAGTGCAAATTCTGGCATATCTGTGCAATGTGGCAGTAATGTTACTAAATCTAAAGATTGAGAATAGACCTCACTGCCACCAGGAAAGAGATGGTAGGAGACAGGGCACAGACGTCCGAGAGAACAGGAGGGAAGCAAAAAGCCTGAAGTGTAGAAAGGGCTGTTAAAACTCAGGCTCCTCAGGACACCAAGCCTGCTGTTTACAGCATGGGTGTCCCTGTGCCAGGGTGGTACCAATACCACGTGGCTCATTTCATGCTGGTCATTGGAAAGGCATCACACAAAAACAGGCTAGTGGTTCATCCCACTGTGATCCTTGGAGCTATGATCATCACACTCATTGTCAAAATGCCCTTCAAAATACAGCATCCTTTGTCAGCACCAAGAGATTAGAGCATGCAAAGACTTTACAGCTGAAGAGCCAGTATCGCCTTTGTCCTCTTTTCCTCCAAGAAGGCAGCAAACTACAAGCACTGGAGGATGTAATCCAAGTGCTAATAAATAATTGATGTCTCCCTTCAGCTTTTTACTTACTAAAAGGATATCAAAGCTCTTTTTGTGAATGGTCCAGACAGATTCTCTTTTGCTATATCTACAATTTGATTCACAAATATTCCACTAAGCGTTAATATTGAAGCAATGCAGTGTTCTCTCTTTACAGGCTTTGCAAAAGATAATAGGCATGTTTTGGATTACACAGACTCATAAATAGATACAGCGATATAACACTTGTAACTGCAATAGGTGTTTGATTTTGTAATTTAAAAAAGGCAGAGCTTGTTATTACCTAGGAATACACTTATTTTTACATATTGAAAGCCTGTTGAAATCACTGTATTTACTTCTTACAGATTGTCTGCATAGTTCTTTGGCAGCACATACAAGTCGTAGGACAGTAAGACTTACTTTATATTTAGCAATAGCTCCTCTCTTCCAATATGCCTATTTGCATAAGTCAACTAACAAACCATCTGTATTGGAAATAGTTTTTCCATTACTGTCAGCTTTGGGGCAGTATGTGGCACTTCCTTAACAGCATATATTAATTTATGCCGGTTTTGGAGCAGCAGAGAAGTAATTTGAAGTCCTCATACTGCAATTTTCCTGGTAGGAGTCTCCCCCGAACAGAAGGCTTAATTTTTCTTTCAGTAAAGTACTTTGCAAGTTTTGATGGCCAGAAATGCTCAGGATCTTGATAGCTGTTTCATCTTAAAGACAGACATGAGGCTTCCAGGTGTATCTTAAAAATTGTACCAGATCTTTGCAAATTTAGCCCAAATGCCATCTCTCACTAAATAGCAGAGCAAAATTCTGCCTGCTAAGTTAGAGCAATGGCCCAGCTGAGCTCAGAGAAAGGATTGTCAACATTGTTACAGTGGCATGCTCTGAATGACAGGGTGCTGATCTTAAACTGACACAAACTGCAGTAAACTGACTGCACCAGTTTCTTCTTGCTCTGAATAGAAGCGGCAAAGCTATGTATACATGTTGTCTCTGTTCCTTGCTGGCTGTTTAGAAAGATTGAGTGACCAGGCACAAAGCCCAGAAGAGAAAGCTGCCTTTTGCAATATGATATACATATTTTGCAAGCCAGACCGCAAACTGCTTATCATGTTTTTGGTGCTATATACATAAATATTCATAATTAATCTGTGTTAGAATAGAGTATAAAGCTCCTAAAGAACAAAAATAGCCCCTTCAGGCATCTCATACCAGTGACACTGATCCCCTGCATTTCTTAAATTAAAAATTGAGCTTCTTTGCATAGATTTTGCAGTAGTCTCTGGAGTTCAAGCTTTCTTTTTTGCCCTATTCCTTCAGTTTGTGAGGGCGACCTTGACAGCAGAGATTGATACCTTGAATCTGGAGCTACAGAGGTGGAAATAAAGGCACCCGGTGAGAGATGACATTTCCAAAGCTTAAATCTCAGGGATAGTAACCTTCATTTTCCCTTCTCCAGATCTCTTTCATCTCTAGGCTTTTTTCCCATGTTTTGGCTTCAGGTACCAGCAGAATTCTGACAGTATGTCAGGTGGGAAGATGTATATGCGTGTGCTTTCCAGATCGAAAGCCTGAATTCAACTGGGGCTACATATCCTCAGAGACAACTTAAAGGTGGAAGGGCCAATTAGCCAGTCCTTGGGACTGCTGGCAGCTGTAAGCCAAACAACAGTCAGGATTGGTTTAGATTAAATAAATCACAGTTTATCCAACATCAAAAACAGAGTGCCTGTGGAAATGGAAATAAATTCATGAAGCTGTTCAGGCAGCCCCGAAGTCCAGTGGGTATTAGATGTATTTAATAAATAAAAGCAACCATTTGGACTGGGATGGCAGACAAATCTGACAGTCTGAGCTCTGCCAGGTCTTTGTTTTCTGTCTTTGTCTGACTCAGGTTTTGAATTTGATGTTCTTACTCCTGGGCTGCGTGGCTTGCCAAGCTGACACCTTTCTGGTGCACAGCCTCTTCCTGCTGTCTGTACAAATCGGGGCCCCAACTTTAGAAAATTGTCAACCCTTTTACCTTACTGAATGGGGATGCTTCTTCACAGCTGCCTTGTGATACACTAAAGCCCGTTTTTTTATCTATCTCCCTTCATGTTGCCTTTAACTATGGCTTTTTAACAGTCCTTACAAATAGAAATTTGGCACAAATACAAAATTCATCCTCAGTTTCTCAGTGCACAGTTTTCTGGCTTGGCACATTTCCCTTCTAACCACAACACCTCATCATGCCCCAGCACCCATTCCATAGCATATTTAAGGGTCACGAAAACCTAGACAAACTACACGAGCTGACAAGACAGAACACTTTTAATATCTCTCTTGCCCCATACATCTTGGTGGGTATGTCACAGGCACTCTTTATACATTCTTTTAGGCTCCTTTCTGTGTCCTAGATGTGACCCCACTCCCTACCCATCTGCCGACTGTCTTATCCTCCTAAGATTTCCCATTGTACCACTTACAGGAAGGAATTTGAGTATTTTAAATGTGCATTTTCATGTGGTTTATAAACTTGCATTGTATTCCCTTCCACTGTGCATCTCACAGCTCTTCCCCAGGTCTGAGAGAAGTAAAAGCCAAACAACTTTGCACATATCTTTTGGATGCAGCCAAACAAATGCCATTTATGCCAGGAGAAGATGTCATCAGGGGAGAACAAGGCACAAGTATCTGTAGCTACAGTGGCAGTAGCTGCCCTGCAGAGTAAGCCAGAGACATGTGAGGCAAAGAGGGTTTGTTAAATGTCTCTCGTGGACATCTTGCACCTCCAAGAATGGGTAGGTTTCTCAATCTGGCATCAGCCAAGACTTGGCCAATACAATGAATATCCTAAAATTCAGATTCTAGAAAATCCAAGTTTGGGGTTTTTTGCTCTATACATTCACACACCAAGCTCCATTGTCTGCTCTACAGTCCTTCTAGACAATCTCTTATGCAGCCTGAGTGCCTTGAAACTGGAGTGGCATTTTCCAGAGCAGCATGCCTGAAAAAACAGGAAGTATGTTTTGACAGGAGTTGAGGTACGGATATTAAAGTGAAAGTTGAAGCTTTAACAGTGTTCACTTGCCTGTTTGCAAGATTTTTATGAAGGATTTAAAATATATGCTGCTCTAGGGTACAGATAGAGAAATGGATCAAATGAGATGAGCTTCACAAGAGTGTAATGAAACATGAAGCAAATATGCCAAGGTAAGATGGTGCAGTACACCAGTCCTGATCAGCAGGAGAGCCAGTCATGACTGGATGCACTGAGAACAGGTTGCAAGCAGGAGGAAGAAATATTGACAGGGCAGGGAGTTTGCAGGAGGCTGCAATTGTGGGGGAAGACCTGTGCAGGAGGCAGATGAAACCAGAGGAGAGGCTCAGGCCGCAAGGAGGGTAGGAAAGGGTAGGAGAAGCTAGGTGCTTTCATTTCCTCTGCCAGCTACTCCTCCGAGAAAAAGGAGGTGACGGTGGGCAGCAGGACCGGGATGCTGGGGCAGCCCCAAAGCTCCGTCGCGGCAGCGCTGTCCTCTGCCCCCGGTGCGCAGGTCCAGCGACCAGGGAGGGGAGTGGGGCATCGTCAGGCTGCTCCGTGAGGGAGCGCTTCCGCGGAGCAGCCTTCCTCCTTCTCCTCCTCCTCTTGCCCGTTCTGCTGCTGCTGCCGGGCCGCGTCCCGCCGCCAGCCCGGGCGAAGTCCGGGCGCTGGGGAAAGCGGGAGAAGTGGCCGAGGCTGAGCTGCGGACGGCGGAGGCGTGAAGATGCACTGAGAGGGGGGCAGCCGGTGGCGGGGGTGCACCCGGGGCGGGCGGGGCGCACCCGGGGATGGGGAGAGAGGCTCACCCCGAGAAGGAGACATGAGAGGGCACCCCGGAAGGGTAGGGGTTGCGAGGTCGTATCCAGGAAAGGCGGGGAGCACCCC
>VZRN01006117.1:13867-39833 GCA_013397935.1 Dasyornis broadbenti
GAGCGGCCGAACTCGGCGGCCGCTGTTTGCGGGGTTTTACCGACGGGCCCCGGCGACCAGCCCTGCGCCGGCTGCCGGGCTCGGGGCGGCGGCTGGGCCAGCGGCTCTGCACCGAAACGATGCAGCGGGGGAGAAAGGGGGCCTGCCCAGTGGAAGTTTGGCTAAATGAGCCCCTTGGGGTTTGGCCTAGGAGAGCCTACCGCTTCCCTGGGACTTGGGAAATGGTCAAGGAGACTGCAGCTCTGCGAGGCACTGGTGGAGGTGGCCGAAGTGGCACACGGAGCATGAGAAGGGGCTTGCAGTCTGGGGCTATCGGGTGTTTGGGGGCAAAGGAGGAGGTCATGCCTCTCCTTTTCCCTTGGAGCCTAGGCGCTCCTGTTGCCTAATCTGCAACAGAAAACAGTGGAGAAAATATAGCGTAATACGTTTCTTCAGATCATCTGTGAAGTGCTTACTATGGCCTTGCACATCATAGAGAGGGAATAATGGATGTGTCTGGGTGTTGACACAGAATTCTGAGCCACAAGGTATTGGTCAGAGAGAACTGCGGGGCTGTGTGACAGTAGGTGACAATGTGTCTGTGCTATCCTGCACATTTGGGACAGCAAGCCGTCCTGTTTTAGATACACCTGCGCTTTTCCTGTATGCCTAACATAGCCTTTGCTTCCAACAGTTTTGACAGGTTTGCCTTCTATGTCATGTAATCCATGTGCAGTTCATGGAAGTGAGTGAACTTTCTTCATATGTGGAGTTTAACATGAATGTACATGCTCCTAGGAATGCAGAGAGCAGCCTTAAAACAGACAGAGAAAATTGAAAACAGAAGTGAAAGCAGCCCTGGAACATTGCTCTGTGCAGTTAGTCTGCGTAAAGCTTTCGTTAACTGGTCCCATGGCTCATCAACAGTCACATAATCCCATGGTCAAAATCCAGTAGCCTCAACAAAGCCTATGTGAAGCTGCAGTGATACTTAGCCTAAAAACAAACAGCAGTTTTTAAACTACCTATAATTGAAAATTTGACTTTGCAGCTCAGGTTTAAAAAACTATCATCCGTGGGTGAAAATTAGAATTTTCTGCTGTTCGATTGCTTTTTAAACACCTGCGACACAGTTTGCTGTGAAGAGCTGTAGCTGGATCCAGAATACAGCTGCTGTTCCAGCAGTAGAGCACACCAATGTAATTACAGCCCTGCAGATGATCAATAGATGGTTAATGCTGGAAGGGATTTTTTGATTTATTTGGTCTAGGAACAGGAGCTGCTGAAGGCTTTCCAAAGTATTAAGTCCACCATAAAAACATCTAAGCCATTTGTTGACATGAAAGCACTTGGTCTCACTTCACGATCTGTATCTTGCTTCACTCATCCTGTTCTCAGTTTTTATTCTGTTCCAACACAAACATTTGCACATTTGAGTCTGTATCTTAAATGTCTGTGGTATCTTAACACTGCAGTCCTACAATGTTGGTCTTTCCTCATGCTTTCCCATCACTATGTAAATAGTCTTTTTGCACCTGGGCCTACAATTGCATGTAAATGCCCTGTATTGATATTAAATGGGCATTTAATGGGCTCCTCTGTTAAGACTTGTCATTTACGGATTTCACTTAGATAAAATGCATGGATCTAAATGGTAACAACTGAAAATTGCCTTTATTGGGTATTAAATCAATGTGAGATACAACCCTGATCTAGAAACAGAGAATGTATCTGAAGTAAAAGTTCTTATTTTTGAAAGACAAGCAAAGGTGTAGCTGGGGAACAGGAAGGAGAGCAGCAATTCAGTTACCTGCCTCAGCCCTTGTCCTCTTCTGCCAAGGACCACACAGGTTTGCTGCTGACTTTGCTGAATGTCAGAACAAGCCCTCAGATTACCTGACAGTTTTCTGGTTTGGGTTTTTTCTACTGAAACATTAATTACTTGAGGTGAATGACCTGGAACAGATGTGCATTTGTTGTTAGTGTAGGATTCCACCATTCCACTAACTCTTGGGAAGAGGAATCAAGATCTTTCAGGGGAGGGTAGGCAAAAATTTCCTTTTTCCAAATGTTTCAGCGGTTATTGCTGAAGATTGATTCTCTAGAAATACTTGCCTTTGCTTTCCTCTGAAATAGCAGAACCTGCTGCTCTGTACTGCCCTGGTTAAGCAGCGGGCTGGCTATTTTTCTTGTTACTGTGACAGCCTATACCCACACTGAAGAGTAGATAGTGACTTTTCTTCATTTCTGCCAATTTATACCTCAATTGGGAAATGGTCCTAAATATTTAAGTCTTTAAAACTTAGTTGGAAATCAAGAGGGTCTTTTTCTGGAAAACAAAGCTGGTGAGTACAAACGTAATTTTTTGCTTCCAAAGCCAAGTAATCACTGAAGAAAGCTGAAAGCAGCAGCCACTTGACATTTTGAAATATGTATTTGTCTTGTCTGTACTGACAAAGTCAAACAGCAGTTGTCTATGCCTGGTTTTATCTTCTCTTCCATGTTTAAGAACTTAAATTGGGTATGACATAATGCAATCAGTTAAGCTATTTAAATAAAAGGGAAAACCTTATGGGTCAATGTTCCTGAAACCCACGGTCATTGGCTTCCTGATGGAAATTTTACAGAAAAGAGGAGCCACTTAAAACTGCCTCATTTGCCTTGTGTTGCCACTGCAAAACACAACAGGAGCTAATTTGTAAAGTGCTACGTGTAGTCACAACGATACCAAAAGGGTGTAAAAAGTTCAGAAAACATACATAGTGCTTATTTGCAGGCTACAGCTTTACAGGCTTTCAGATCAAAAGACAGCTGGGACCTTTCCTTTTCAGTGTGCCACTGGAGAGACACCCTCTGCTTGGGGGATTGACTCCATTTAGTTGTCCAGCTTTGTTATCCTTTTCCCCTAACATTTATTTTATTTGTCAAGGCTTATTTCATGGCACTGAAAACACCAGGCATAAAACCCTTACTAACAGACCAGTTAGCTTTAAATTGTCCCCGTCTATGGGCTGAGTTGTACCCAGGTGGATGAGAGGTTAAGCAAAAGCTGCAGAGAGACCATTGGGTATATCAATCTCCAGAAAGGGGCTATTTCCTTGTAAACCTCCCCCTCCAAAAGCTGCACGGGGTACTCACACAACAGACACTGCCCAGAGAAGGGCAGGAAATGTGAGACATTATTCCTATGGAACCTCTGCCTTTGTTTCTCCTTGGCGCTTCCAAATCTCATGCAAAAATCTGCTCAGTTAATCCCCTGAATGATAGGTACTGGTTAGCCTGGTGGAAGGCTGTCACCATCCCAAGTGAATAGGATTGACCCGTTATCTTTTTAAGGCGAAATGCGTGATATTCCCCCTCCTGAATGAAGGTCAAACAGGACAAGCCCATTTCGTTCCCTCCTGCCCTTGGTTTATTCAGCAGACATAAACCAAAGAGTGCTCCTCATTTCTTGTTCCAAATTACTTCCCTCATAGAGACAAAGGAAAAAGTCCAGCAGGAGTGGCAAGCTTTTTTCATGATCCTGCAGTTTCAGGCAGTATTTGCATTGCAGATTCTGTCATAAGGAAATCCATGCTGAGGCATTACATCTTTTTTCTGCTTTTGTTCTTTTTGTTGTCCCACTTTATCTTCTGATCACATGTCTGTTCTTGGTGCCCTGGAGTTTGCTGTCTTCTCTCTACTTCATATGAGTTATAAAAAAAATAGATAGGAAATACCAAATGAATGTATCTGAACTCTGAAAGGCAGCCTGGGCTCCAGTGGTGTGGGCCACTACAGTCAGAGTCTTCTGTCCTCTCCAACAGAGTGTTCCTTGGCACTGTGGCTGAGAATGAAGTGAAGGCTCACTTTTCCAATCCCTCAAGCAAGGCAATTTTCTCAGTGAAGCACTGGACTGTAGCAACTGCACAGCTCATGGAGTTCTGCTACTGGAGGGTTACAATTTAGGCAAATGGCTTTCCCGCATGGGAAAGGGACAGACTAGGTGACTCGGTGGCAGGTCCTCTTCAGACTTGGTTTCTAATGCTGTACTTGCAGGTGGACAGACAGTTACCTGATACTGGTGGAAAAACAGTGGGTCTGCACACTTTGTGGAAGCCCCAAATACTCTCCTTGTTCTCCCTTTCTCACTTCAGAGACCCCAGAGGATGATCTCCCTCAAGAAGGGAAATGTGGATACTAAGGATGCTTTTCAATGAGTGCAAGTCATTGCAAGAGTGAGGTAGAACGTATCTTCTCCTTGGGAATGGAGCACTTTACTTCCTCTCATCTGTTTCTACACCTTGGAGGAAAATAGCTCAAATCATTGCCAGAGACCAGGGACTTTGTGGAAACAGAGAGTAAAAGGAGCAAAATATTCCCGAGTAGTCCATAGTGAGTAGGGCTTGTTTCTTCATGTGTCCTAACACATCGTCATGAGTTGACACCAAAAGTAGTGGCTGCTGAGATATCACCAACACTGTAAGGTCCTTCAGTTGTTACCGTGACACTGTTGTGACACTGCAGATAAAGCTTTGTCTGAGTTTTCACTTAGAGCAGGAGTTCTACTTCTTGGAGAAAGTATGGATAAGTAGTTAATTAGTTTTTAAGTTCTAATCATGAAAAATATAGTTCACTTTGAGACTCAAATCATTCATTGTGCTCCTCTGAGCTTAAGACCTGTAAAGTTAAAAATAGCACATAGTGAAACTTTTTGAGGTCACAGTTGTTGTAATAGCTCTGTTAACTCCCCAAAACTCTAATGGGGCAGCTTCATTTAAGCAGCACTGCACAGATGAGCCAGCCATAGCGAGGATGCTGCCGCAGTGGAGCTGGACAGCTCTCTGCCAACAGCACCACACAGGGCAGGGCAGGGCAGGGGATGTGGCTGCCTCTGACAGCCACCCATGCCAGCTCCTCCCTGAGCACTGACTGCTCTGCCCACAGCACATCTCCCCTGCAGTAAAAACAAGGAAGAAAAGTGCCTGAAACAGGCAGGACAGATGACAAATGGGAAGGATGGAGGAGCCTGGCTACGTGTGGCATCAAGAGCTCAGCAGCACCAGGAGGGCTGGCAGCTTTCCCAGTGTGGACTTAAGGCTGTGAAGCAGTGTCTGATGTAGCTGGCAGCCTCTCTCAAGGTGCCACACATGCCACTGGGAGAGGATGAGGGGGTTCACAACCCTTGAAATGTGTGAACTTTTGACCTCCATGGTTACATCATGTGAATAATGTACAGAGAATCCCAATTCACATATGGCACTGTTACTATACAGCTGAGGTGTTGCACATCCCAGTTCAGCATTCAGCCAGCAGAGGCCTTGTTCAGGAAAATCAGGTAATACTAGGCCTCAGGAAAGACAGGCTGGAAACAGCTGCCAGTTGGTGAGAACAGGGCCTGGCAAAGTAGGAGCTGACAGCAAAGGGCAAAGAGCAGGTCACGAAGGGTCCCGGTCCTGGCAAGGAAGCCAAGGGTAGGTAACTGAGGTGACTGGCAAATGTGGAGTCTGAATAACCTGACCTTAGCAGGGATGAGAGCGGGATCAGAGATTTCTGCAGGTCGTGGCTTTGGGAGAGAAGTGATTTGTGGTGATGGATTTATGGCTGGAGGCCTTCTTCATACCCATGTGATTGATTGTCCTTAGGAGCTGGCCTGAGAATTGTGGAGTACAACATGCCCACGGGAACAAGCCTTGCCATCTCCCCCAGCCTGCAATGCGCAGAGGGAGCACAGAGCACCATGGAGGCTGGGGTGGTAGCATCTGCCAGTAGAGTCCTGCCAGCATGAGGGTCCCTCTAAACAACAAAAAGAGAGAGAAAACTCCCTCATGTCTTTCTACAGGTGAGGTGGCCAGGCAGAAGTGCCAGTACATGATGGAAGAGGAGTGTAGTGAGTGTATGTGCTGAAAGGGTGGGAATGACAGTCTGTCTTCATACCTGAGGTGTTCCATGGTCCTCTGCAGGGGACTGCTGGTCAGCAGGCCAGGGCAGGAGCTAAACCCTCTGCTTCCCACCAGCTGGTACTCAGAGTGGCAGGGTGCAACATCTCACATGCAGATGGCATACCTTCCTGGAGTGTGCTGCTGCAATGCTCATGTGAAATCACGTTATAAGTGCTATTTTTTCAGTGTCTTCGGGAGGTGTAAGAAGGTGTGCTGACAGCATGACATGGGTCAAAGTCAAGGCAAGAAATAAAAGCCAGGTGTCCTGGCTCTCAGGATCCCTTTTAACCATTAGGTTTTTAAATGAATTTTCAGTGAAGTTTTCACCTGCTGTGCTGTCACATATTACTGCAGAATGTGTCACAGAGAAACAAGAGGGAGAGAGAAGTGATATTTATAATGAAAACTCGTTTCCCCCAGGGAAGCATTAGCTGCTGGGATACTCCCTTGTCTTAACTGGAGCACCTTTATAAAAACCTGGCAGCACTGAGGTCACAGCTTTGTTCAACAGGGTGCAGAGGTGGGGAAACAAACTCCCTGAATCTGACAGCTGAAGACTGAGTAGTGGCTGGTTGTTATTGTGAGGAATGCTCAGCTCAGCAGCACGAGGGACCTGGCATGGCCGCAGCCTGAGCTGCAGCAGGCCAGCACCATGGGGCTGGCACTGCCTCTGCTGAGGTGCGGCTGAAGGGCTCCACCTGGGAGGTCACACATGGGAAACCAGGAAGCTGACAGTTCAGATCACAGAGCCATGTTGTTCTGGTTTTGCTAGATAAAAGGATGGCATTGCAAATAACTGAGAATAGAAATAAAATGCTATGGTTCTGGGCAAACCGTCATTCACTGGTCCCTTTGAAAGACTTCCCCAGACTTCACTGGAGCTTGGATCAGTCCTGGATCATATTTCTCCTGAAGACTTGAGAATTGTTTCTATATCCTTCATTTAAATCTCAAGGTGTTTCTTCAGAGTGAGCAAAGATTAAAAGGGATTCATAATAATGAACTATTTTTCTCATTTATGGAGTCTCTAAATAGAGGCATTCAATGACTAGGCTGCAAACTAGAGAACTGGTGTGGAACTAACACTCCTCTGGCTTCCTCCTCACAAGGATATCTTTCTTGGCTCTGCTTTTTCACCCAAGGAAACTGCTCCATAGCTGTTGTCCAGCTTGGCTTCAGATCAGTCCCTCACTTCCCCACATTGAGGCTGAGGGAAGGCTGGGCAGGACACATGTGTAGCAGTGGTGAGAACACGAAAGCACAGGATGTGCTCCTCAAGGATGAGGAGAGCACCAGCAACCCTAGGAACCTGGGAATGGGAAGGAACAAGTTTCCGTACTCCACTGGACTGTGGCACTAAGATCCCCTGCCGCAGGCTGATGGTGTGCACAGCACAGGAGAGCACACGCTGGAGCACAGCCAGCCTCCTCTCCCCGCTTGCTCCTCTCTCATCCCTGGGGAGCTGCATCTTTGTAAAGGTGGGAGCAAAGCAAGCATTACAGCATTCCTGTTGAACACAGCTGAGACTTTGTCAAGCACAGAGACGGCAGATAGCTACTCTCCATTCCCTGCTGTCCCCATCCCTCAAGGACTGAAGCAAAGGGAGCTGGTCCCAGTATCCCTCCTGTTTTCCCTTGGCTGGTGTCAATTTTCCCTTTATCTCAGCAAAGCCACTGGTAACACCAGCACAGCAGTCAGTGAGTTGCACCTGGCTGATCCCCGGGGGCTGTGGTACTTTTGTGTTCCCAGCAGCATGCCAAGGGTGCAGGGAGCTGGGTCTGGCTTTCACAGGCTGGAGTAGACTGCTGAGGATCACTCCACTCTGCAGCCACAGGACGAACAGATGGATGGAAGCTGCCATCAGCCCTTTAAGTGTCTTCCTGCAGTGTGGGAGCAGGGGCAAGGGCACCTGCCTGGACATCTCTGTGCAGCAGGGCTTTCTTTGGTGGGGCGCAAGCGGCTGCCTAGGCATGAGGCAAGCTGGAAAATACCAAGTGGCACAGCTATCTATGGCTCGTGTCATTTGCTCAGCCGTACTAATCCAACAGGCTGGGAACTGCATCCCAGAAGCTTTCCTGTGGTTTTGTGATGCTTTTATCAGTTAACTGATAAGTGTTGAGGTAAGCCACTTAGTTATACCTAAAAATTTACCCCATGTCTACTAGAAACCACTAATATTCAAGGTAGGGGAGAAGGTAATACGAGCTAAGTATAACAGATGCTCAAAGTGTAGAAAAAAGAACTGTTCTTGGAGTTACTCTCTTGCTCTGAGGCAGCTTGCATCCCAGCTTTCCTTTCCTGATGAACTCCAGCATTGGCATTACTGGGAAAAATCCTCTGCCTCCAAATATGCTCTTTTTATAGGTACAGAGTCGAAAGCCAGTGGCAGCAACATCAGCAATTTGGGGGGAAAAGCAGTAATTTTGTTAGTACAGCATTTTGGTGATCTTGTAAAAAGCTGCCACAAAAATAGCCCTAATTTCTATTTTGTAAGTGGTGGCCATTTTGTTGCTAGGATTCCTTGGCACTGAAGATGTAACTGCACAGTTTTCCTTGGAGCAGCATGTGGAAGCATCACTTATGGATGTGTTTAGGGCCAAATTCTTCATGACATTTGCATATGCACCCTTGTACTGTAGCGAGTGCCTTTCCCATTCTGCTGCAATGAGCAGCACATATGCTGGCTGGGATCCAAATAACTTTTATTTCTGGGATTTCCTTTATTTCTGCTTGAAGAACTCAGAACTATCCTGGAGGACCTAATGCTGAATCTGACATTTTAGAGTACTGTAGGCTCCTTCTGTCGTAACCTCTGCTTTCCTCCTCTTTAGATGCTGGCTTGAATTCATGGAGATGATCGGTGTGAAATAACAGACTGTCTTTGTATGGTATTTCAGGGGCATCCTAGCATCTGAAATTCAGGTGGATCAGCAAGATTTGTGTCTTTTCATAGTTCTGATTTGTCCTGCAATAGGCTCTGCTGGGGAGAGGATTTAATGCTACCATTTTGTGCACCTGCCTACCCTGAGGTGTTCTCCCTGACAGCTCTGTTGATGGAAGGAGGAGATTATGTCTCCGCAGGGATTTAAACAATGAGAAACCAGACGATGCCTGCTCACCACAGGAGGGCAGTTGCCAAAGTGAACACCTGAGCCAGTGACGCTACAAACACGTGGAGTGCATGATGCAGGTTCTTATTTTCAAACCTAGTAACAGCGTTTCCGCTGTGCATATACGTCATGGTCCCTGCCTGCAGAAAGTTTTTATTCTCACAAGAGTTTTGCAGCAGACGAGCAAATAGATGCACAGGAACCAATCTGCTTTGTGTTCAAGCACTGGAGGGACATTATCTTTGATGCAAAATGGCTTTTTTTTGTTGCCTTCTATCCCTTATATTTCCCTTTCCTTGCTACTGGCTCAGCATGAGCTAGGAGTAATGGGTTTCTTGCCATTCAAGATGGATGGCAGAAGGCAGGGTGTTTCAGGCTCCCCAGGAAGGGATTGATGAGATGACTGTTATAATATCTCCCTTTTTCCTTACTAGGCCTTATTACTGATACCCCATGCAGTGCCCAGATTGGGTCGCATGGTGAAGGAGCACTTCTGCCCACCATTACACCAAGGTCTGGGTTAGCACAGCCCGTCAGGCTCCTTCCTCACTGTACTAATGAGCATCTGACCTAGGAGTTCATTTAGCCCTGGAAAGCAGTGAGAGGTTGCACTTCTCCTGCAATTGTCATCTCCCTGGTCACTCACTCCAGACTTCTTAGGCTGGTCTTTCACAGGGATCTCCTAAGGAGCTGGAAGTTGATAGCTGCACCCACATTTGTTGTGGCTGCTTGGGGACGGTGGATAGAAATCTCCTTCTTGTTCTTGCATCATCCCTGTCCACTGCAGAAGTGGTGAAGCCTTTCTCAGCATCAGAGGCTGGTCCTGGTGTCAGGGCTCTCCTCAGTTCTGATTAACAGCACAGCCTAGGCATTGTCTAGCAAGGACAGTGGTCCTCTCTGTGTTATGTCCTCCCGTCAGGAGGTGGAACATTTTCCCCTGCCCTGTCTTGACCAAGATTGAGGAGTCTGTCATAGTTAGAGACAAAATTCTGCTTTCATCCAGACTCTGGTCACCACCTGCCAAAGTGTATGAATTGTGGTTATTGATTACTCTTTCCCTTTCGAGTATCTCATTGGGATATATTAATCACAAGCATAAATCCACAGAGGAAAATTCAGTTATGATGCGTTAATTTATCCACAATTTTTTCTTCTTTCTTATCTAATTTTATTACCTTTTCCACAGTCCTCTGTCAGTGTTTCTCCCACTCCTTTTTCCTCATGGACAGGAAAATTATTCTTGCTAAATAAAAGAGGGGGAAAAAAATGCAAGATTAACTCCTTGCTTACATGAGTAATCCCAAGATACGGGGTAGTTTTGTTGTTGAAGACAGTAAAGTCACCCTATAGCCCCAAAGCCAGGTTTTGGCAGAGGGCAGGAGCATGCTGTGATGCCACACATCCTGCGGAGACACAGCTGCAGCATCGGCCCTGCAGCATGCTGTCACCTCTGTGGGAATCTCTGGCCCAGTTTAGCACAGCCTTATCCTACACCCCAGGCTGTGGGGAGGAGAGAGGGGCACAGATCTGTTTTTTGGAGAAGTTCCCAACAGTGAGAAAGCAGCCATTCAGGAGTATCTGCATTCCAGGTCATGTATGGGCCAGGATAACTGCTGGCTCATAGGATGCTTTGGCACTGTCAGGCTCAGTGCTTCCTTCATTAGTCTTCACCCAGGTCCTTTCTCAGGGCCTGATTCCCTCCTGCCCCTGCACAGGCTGGCTGGTTTCTATCCTCCCACTGCCTCAGTGGCACTGGCATTTGGAGTGTGTCCTGGCTATCCTTTTCCCTCTTTCACTTCTTCCCATCTTCCGTTTTTCCCCCTCATTTCTCTAATTCCATTCAGGCCACGTCTTTGCAACCCTCTGTTTTCTCTCATTCTTTCATTTTAGACATGATAGCATTTTCCTTCAGCAAATTTGCAGTTCTTGAGGTCAGCCACCAAGGACAAACACATGTGGGATTTAAAAGGACAGGAAATGCTTTTGGCATGATTTCCCCAAAGGAGAATTTTAATACTTTTGAAACTGGGGAACACAGTTACACCTGTCTGTGAACCAGGCACGAACAGTCAAGCTTAGGCCCTGAATAGTCCACAAAACAAACAGAATAAATTCATGCTGTGGCAGCATATTTTCTGCTTATACAGCTCACACTTGAGTTTTCAAGGAGACTGAAGAATAAAGTCTAACATAAGAGGAAAAAGTCATTTTGTCAATAGAGAGCTATGGAGAAATAGCAAGGATAAGGCAAAATTATAGATCAAATGTTTAAAGAATGTGACTTCAAAATAATTTGGTGCATTTCCTTTGAACATCACAGGCTATTTCTCCCCCTTCTATTGGTGTCAGTTTGGCAACTTTCAGTTCAAATTTATTGTGCCAGTCAAAATCAGAAGGGGGACAAAACAAGAGCTTTTCAGTGTCACCATAACGATTTCCGTGCCATGAACAGTACTGAGGCAGCTAGAAAGAGAGATGCTTCAAACTCATACTGCTACACAGCTATTTCTGGAGTAAAATACAGCTACTGATGAAGGTCACACAGTAGCAGCAAGCTACATGATAATGTGCTCTACTGAAGCTTTGGGAGGGTTTCTCTTAGTGTTGTATGCAGAACTGCTCATGGAATTATTCCTGGGATGAGCACTGAAAGTGTGAGGAGCACCTCAGTGTCCACATAATGCTTGTAACCTTGTTTTTGTGATTGACACTTAGCTTTGTGAAAACAGTTGTCTTTTATAAGTTAATGGGGTATTTAGCCATTAATCTGGCAGAGTTCTGCAGGAATAATTACCAGATTTTACACTATTCACTGGAATTAAGCATAAAATCACTGCTGGTAACATTTACAGTTGGCACAAACATTAGCAGACAGGTCTGTAATGATGTGATGAGCACAATTCTCCTTAGGGATCTCCTTCATTTGATAATTTAGTAACTCAGTCCAAAGCCAAATCTGAAGTTGCACATTTCAGGGTGGAGAGTGCAGCCAACCTTTCAGCTGTCCTCTGAAACAGTGACTCAAAAAATACCTGGGAGCCAAGTGAGTGAGAGGTTGAACATGAACTGCTGGGATGTTGCTGGGCAGTAATCTACTAATGCAACCCTTGAAGACAGTAAAAAGGGGAATGAGTGGGAGTGGAAGGTGATTTTGTGTTTTGGTATGACGCCAATGAAATAAGTGCTGAAGTTCTGTATTTACTTGCAGGGTACAGACTTAAGAAGGATCTTAAGGTGCTGAAGAGAGAGCAGAGCACCAGAAAGAGCTAGAGCAGCGAAGTGAAGGACTTGAAGACCTTGGCTCCATTAAATTGTCAAAAAGAAGGCCGAGAGATGTCATAATTAGAATGGAGAAGTATCTTCAGAGTGAGAAAGCAGTCATATGAAAGGAGAATGGGCATCCTCACTGACATGAATGGGGGCTGAAGCGAAACAAAATTACAAAGGCAATAGAAGTTCATCACCAGAGCAAATTTCAAAGGGAATTGCAGGTTCTTCATTTCTTTTAGGCTGCCAGTTAAAATAGTGTCTTTATGGAAGATGAGCTTTTACCAGTCACTAGTTTCTGGCCTGTACATAGGACGGCAGAGTGAAATTGCATTGCCTGTGAGATACAAGTGCTATGAGGAGAAGGTGTAGTCGTAAGGTGTAAGTGTAAATTGGGTTTTAATATAAGCTGCACCTTCCTGACCCAGAATAACCATGCAAAGTTGATAGGAGAAAGTTCTGTGACTACCTGTGAGGGCTAAAGAATTGCCTGGTTGTTTTTCCTCTAGTAAGAATCCCTGCCACTAATGGATGGCTAGCTGGTGAGTCCTGCCATCATGCATGCTTGAATCCAGAGGCCAGCAAAAGCAGTAAGACAGCATTGGCAAAACAGAGGCACCAGACTTTCAGGTTAGGCATTTAAAACCTGAGCTGGTGGAATCCATCTGAGCTTCTCTGTCTGTGGCCCTTCCTCCTCCTGCTAAATGGGGAGCTCCTTTAGAAGAACAGGCATAGCCAGACCACCTTGACTTGTGCCTGGGGGAATTAATTTGTTCTATGTACTCATCAAGAGAAAGGGGACCTAGAGTCTCAAGCACAATTTGCTTATCCAGAAATGTGTTGTTCTTGTTCTTTAGCATCAGTATTACATTTTGAATATGCCTTTCAAGGAAAAATCAGAGTTTGAAGGAAAGTAAATTTTCTTTCATTCTTGGTCACCCCCAGTGCAGTCACTTCCAGCATCACTTAGGGTGGTTACCAGCTGCAACTTACCTACCAATGTCTTAAATCTGGTCACCTGTGAGGAGCTAGGGGATACGTCAGAGAGCCAAAACCTTGGCCACCAGGCCTTTGTTCCTGCCACCAGAGCACGCTCAGCTCCAGATGTTAAGCAGGGGATGTGCCAGGCTGTGCCCGGCCCCTTTACTCTCACTCCACCCCTTGACACTAGGTAAGATTAACAGCCCAAATCTGCATGCTCCTATGACACAGAGCACACTTGAATTGTTTTAATTGTGGTTGCTGCAGCCAGTACCTGACCTGGCTGCTGTTAAGCCAGGAGCAGCTGGGTGGGTGTGCCTGTGCAAAGGAGGCTCCACCTCAGCCCTTGCATATGTGCTTTTGATCTTGGGCAACTGCCACCAGAGGGTGTCTTTGAAGGCAATTGCCCTTTCAGCCACTGCCTGCATGTTTTATCATTTGCAAGCTAATTTTCTTAAAGGAGAAATAATCGAATGTTGCCAGCCTGGAAATTCCTGTCTGCTACAGGTGTCAGTTGAAATTCCAGTTCTCCATCAGCAGTTAGGGCTTTCCAGACTATTTTCCAGTGACTGTGGCCACAAATTAAATATCATCTATCATTTTAGTGTCTCAGAACGCTCCACAACACCAGACAGCAAACAGACCATCTGGAGCTGACTGAGTGGTACACAGGTTCTTTGCTCTGTCTGAGCTTTCTGGAAATGATGGGCCAAAAAAACCAAACACAGAGCTGCGCTGTGGGACTGACTGACTGCCTGGGGCCAGGGGCAGCTCAGGGCAGGCAATCCCTAAACCTTGTCATTCTCCACAAGGTTCACAGCACAGATATCCACAGCCCTCCCCACACATGCCACCTCACTCTCATGGCATTTTCCTCATTCATGCTGAGATCTGCTAAAGAATTTGAAAAATATTTTTGGTTACTGTTTTTACATGAGGAAGAGTGAAGTGAATTTTGGCATGTGACTATGGATAGTTTCGGTAAGAGCAGGACTTTCCAATCCAGTCAGGTGCAATGAGTAAGGAGGCCTCTGAAAGCAGTTCAGCAGCATGCCAGAGCATAGCAAGATGTTATTTACAGCGCGTGTATTTAACACAACCTGAAGTTCATAAACAATGATACTGACAGCTCTGCTGTGCTGCTTCACGGCATTCCATCCAAAACAGGAGATTTTTACAATTTGTACTGTCATCAGAGCAGGTTGGGACCTTTTGGGTCAAACATTTGATTTGACAAATCCATTCCTCTTCACAATACGTGGTTGTAGAATTACAGAGCAGTTTGTATTGGAAGGGACTTTCAAAGATCCTCTCGTTCCAGCCCCCTGCTGTGGGCAGAGACGTGTTGCACTAGACCAGGTTGCTCAAAGCTCATCCAACCTGGCATTGAACACTTCCAAGTTCTCTGGGCGACCTGTGGCTCATTTAATCTGTCAGGATGTTCCTCAGGTCAGTGCTGGAAGCAAAGGCCAAAGCAAAGGCCCCACAAGCAGGAGAGGGAGGTCTTCTCTCTGGGTTTGGGTTAGAGAACCAAGACCATTAGTCCTAGCTCACGGACAAAGTGCCTGGAGACTGAGCCTCCAGCTATTCTAGTCTCTGTTTGGCTCTGGCTTTCTGTCAAGCTCTCTGTCTTTTCTTTCTTCAATTATGTTTCTCTATTAAGATTTTCCAGGGGTTATACTTTTATTCCACATCAAAACAACACAGATGCCACAGCATTCCTCAAAGGATGCAACTACTGTTCACTGGCTAGCCCAAGTTATCATGGAAATTATTAGTTTCCTGAAGCATTTATTGTACTCATCCAGAAATACAAGCTTGCCCTGTTTCAATTTGAAACACTGTGCACAGAAAGGAGAAAATTCCACATGGTACCACAAACATCATTCTTGTAAGAAGGTGGTATGTTAATTAATAAAGTCTGGGAGCCACTGGTTTAACATATTAATGAATTTGTTATGCAGAGAGAGATGAAAAGATATATTTCCTTATTAGATTTTGAATGTCTGATACCTTTATTGTAGTTATGTTCTATTTCATGTCTTTCTTACAAACATTCTAATAGTGTTTCTAATAGTATAACTGTGTTAGAGAATTATTTCAGCAAAGTGAAGGAGAAATAGGGGGTTATCGGCCAGATGAACATGGTCAGAATTTGAGACAGGCAGGACAGGTGTGGGAGTAGATCCTGGAAGAGAGATCCTTTTGTAACTGAGGACCTGCAGAGAGTGGGATCCACTTAGGAACAACAGCAGGAATGAAACAGTGCGTCAGAAAAGCCAGGTGAAAAAACTTGTATTTTTTACCAAGGGTTTTGAACATGAAGGCACTGCTGAACTGGACTGGTAGTTGAGTGAATCAGATGTGGCAGTGGGCTCTATGGCTGCATGTCTTCAGTAATGCAAAGGGGGCAGAAGCTGCCTTTTTTGCAGACTGCAGTGAGAATAGTGGGGAAAATCTGGACTGGGCTTATCCAGCCCTTTGAGTGCAGTGGGTTGAAGATAATTTCTGAAGTGCCTTCAGAGGATGCATACAGAAATGTCGTCTTGAATATGCAAACCTCTGAGCTACTGCCAACCCAGCTGGGTGCTGCTCCAGGACTGGTGAAACCAGAGCTATCTCATCCCCCAGAGGGGAGATGGCATTTCACACAGATAAGCACATTAGGAGGCATTTGCCCACTCTGGTAAGACCTCTGATAGCCCTAACCAGCAGGGCTGGTTGAACCACCCCTTGGGCAGAAGCCAGCCTGTGGGTTGTAGGTTAGACCACAGAGAAGCTGTTAGTCAAGGCAAGTGAGATAAAGGGAAGGTGGGATTGCAGCGCCTTTGGCAAATAGTGCCCGTAACTGGCATGGGACAGCCTTGTTGCCTGGCTGTGCCCAGGGCCAGCCTGACAGCACTTCCAACAAGGCATAGGAAGAAATGGGATTCCTGGAGCTTCATGGACAACATAAGCACTCACCTTACATTAAAACTGACTGCTGGGCATTTTTTGGTATGTCCACTGGCACTCTTCACTGTGTGAACCATAAATGATTTTAAATAAGAGGTTTCTGTGGAATATGAATGTGGAAGCCTGAATGTGAACACAAATTCATATGTTTGAATATTGTCCTGCTGTTCCTTCTGCACAGTCTCAGGGCCTGGAGTAGAGAGATGTTAAAGTTTAGAGTTTTCTTCATCTCAGAAAACCTTCAGGGGGAAAAAAAAGAGATAGAGTTTTGCAATTCTTCATTACAGTTTATATTTTTGCATTACTATAGGAGTTAAAAACTCTAGTTCCATGTCAAGAAGAGACAAAGAGTAAAAGTTAGTTATTTCCAGTGGGTTTCCCATGAGTCAGGAGAACCTGGGGCTGTAACCTGGGGTCCAGTGTACAGCTGGGGCAGAAGCCTACTCTGGGGCAGTGACCACACTGACACTGCGCAGTGGGCATTTGACAAGGGTTTCAAGAGATGAAACTCTCCATGACTGCAATGGACTCAGGGATTCACTCCCAAAACTTCTCTAGTTATTTTTTAGCTGATTTAGGGACTGCCTGAAGCCACCTTGTGGCTTTCCTCTAAGTTTCCTACAAAAGGCTAAGAAAAACAGCCTTATTCTTAGCAATACTGAGATTTTTTTTCACTGCCCTACCTATGGAAGTTATGTACTTTGTACTTTATAACCCGCTTTGCTTCTCTACATCTGTTTTAGCTGCTGTAAAGAGAATACAGCAGCCAGAATACAGCCCAGAATAATTAAACTTTATTCTGACACCTGCGCACATACAAAACTTTCGGGATAAGAATATAAATTCTTTACAGATTCCTTCTGGATGCATGAGAAAGAATCAGGGGACAGGTTCTGCCCTAAGTCCCTTCAAGTGTATACTGATGTAGCTCCCTAAAATCAATAAAATTACTCTGCACTTACACAGTGTCAGATTAAAAGCTATGAAATCAAAACCAAACCCCATGAAATATAGTTTTGTAATGTTCACAGCAAGTTGTAAAACCCTCTGTGTTTACTTAGAAGCAGCTTTCTGTCTCAGGGAAAAAAAAAAAAAAAGCAAAGCAGTATTAAATCTGACCCTACAGCCCTGCAAAGTTAGATGCCAATGCTTCCATCTCATTGAGAAGACAGCAAACTCTTCTTTCCAGTGGCACCATGCTATTATTTCCTGAGTTATAAGATGCTGCTCCTTAAATTTCTTGCTGGTTCAAGATCACTTACTGAATCCTAACTGCTGTAGGTCCAAGATAAGCTTTACTGGGGGAGAAATTTATCTGTGGAGAAAGAAAGAGAAGGCATTTCCTGAACCTAGCATCTGTTGGCATCTACAGAGCAGTTTGATGCATTAGAAGTGGCCCCTTGGGAGAAGAAGTAACAGTGTGCTTCTATTTTTGCATGAAATCAGGCTCGGCAGAGGGCATGATGATGCATGAGTATCAGTGTGTATCTGCTTTCTCACTGTCATTTCCTCACTTAGGGGAGAGGCAGAGGATGGCAGTAACGAAAGGGATGCAAACAGCCCTCCTCATTACCTACTAGGGCAGTGGGGGTCTTTCTTCATGCACTTCTTACAGACAGACAGCTGCCAGCCAGTGGTGTAAGTCGTGCTGCTGCTCTTTGCAGGGACACAACTCTGTTTCCGCTAGCTGCTTGGCTCCATTTGGCATTTTTCTTTATAGCTGAACATCGCATGACAGTGCAGCTGATTCATTGCACTAGGGCTGGGGTAAGGACTGCAATCACGCCCTCTCAGGGGATGAAGTGGGAGTGCAGGAGTGTGAACCCAGCTCTGCTCCCAGCCTGAGTTTTGGGACTTGAAAGAGAGGGGTGTGCTGTTTTAAATATTCACACATACACCCTTAGCTTCAACACTGAAGCTTTCAAGTATTTTAGGTCAGAGCTAGTCTAACCAGCCTGAAGCAATGCTGCATCGTGCTGTAATCTTGACAATTTTTCCAACTAAATGTGCTTGAATCTAGTCATTTTCCTGATGGCTCATCTCCAAGAAAATGGTGTCGATCATTTGGTAGGTTTCAGGGTTGGATGTGAGTCAGCTCTGAGTCAGGCAGCAGCTTTAGCTGCGTGAAGTGCTGGTCCTCCTGTGCTGGCACAACTTGTGGGACCGCAGCTCTGCGACAGACAGTGCTCCCGAGCCTCCCCAACAGCAGCATGTGGGAACTTAAGCACGGGGCACTCACAAAGTAAAGGGGCAACTCCACAGCCCCACACTTTTGGCCGTTCACCTACTGTGAAGCGCTCTTGACTTCTGAAGATGGCAGGGTGCATAAACGATGCTGGCTGCAGGCAGGGAGGAGGAGATGGGGACCTATCTTGCCTCCTGCAGAGGTGCCCGTCTGACCAGGGCGTGGGCACAGCGAGTCACTGCTGCATAAACAGATTCCCTCTCCAGAGCCAGAAGGAAGCAAGGAAAGAGCTTTGCCCAGAGCCTTCTGTCCCTGACAGGGTGTTTCTGTTTATATTGACATTTATATTAAGTAGGGTGGTGTCCCAGTCCTCAGGCAGCCGAGAGAAAAGCCAGACACCGCCTTGAAGGCAGCAGCCACTGTGTGTGTTGTGCAAAGTGGTGTGACTGACGGGTTCCTCGCTCTCTCTTTGTCTTTCTCTCCCCTTGCACGGCGGTGTGATTGAAGCAACGCCCCGTGAAACAGTCCCTGAGTGCTTGCATGTGCCGAGAGTCCCACTGGAAATGCCTCCTCCTCTCCATCCTCATGTATGGCTGCCTGGGTGCAGTGGCCTGGTGTCAGCTGGCCAGAGTCACCAAGCTCAGCTTCGATAGCTCCTTCAAGGGCAAGTCCATGATCTACCATGACAGCCCGTGCTCAGATGGCTATGTTTATATCCCACTGGCCTTCCTCTCCATGCTGTATGTGGTGTACCTGGTGGAGTGCTGGCACTGCCACGTCAAGAGGGAGCTGCAGTACAAGGCAGATGTGGACAGTGTCTATGAGTGCATCAATCGCATGCAGCAAGCCACTCCGTGCATCTGGTGGAAAGCCATCAGCTACCACTTTGTGCGGCGAACCCGGCAGGTGACCCGGTACCGCAACGGCGATGCCTACACCACCACACAGGTCTACCATGAGAGGGTCAACACACACGTGGCTGAAGCTGAGTTTGACTACTCTCACTGTGGATACAAGGACATCTCCAAGGAGCTCCTGGGCTTGGAGAGCTATACAGCCACCAAGCTGAGGTTCACCAAGTGCTTCAGCTTTGCCAACATTGAGTCTGAGAACTCTTACCTGACTCAGAGAGCTCACTTCTTCACGGAGATTGAGGGGCTAGATGACTACATGGAGGTGAGGGAAGGCATGCAGCTCAAAAATGTGGATTTTAAAGAGCTTATGATGGCCTACGGAGACCCGGATCACCTCCCATGGTACGTGTCCCATTATGCTTTCTGGGTGGCAGCTATCCTGATGATCTCGTGGCCGCTCAGGGTGCTCATAGAGTATCGGACTGCTTATGTCCATTATCATGTGGAGAAGCTGCTGGGCCTGGAGTACACTGCGCCCACGACGGCGGAGGAGCCCTTGTACCGGTACCGCATGCCCCGGGACAGCACGCAGGACAGCACCGAGCTGGAGTGGCATATCTGCACCAACCGGCAGCTGATCCCCAGCTACTCGGAGGCCATGCTTATGGACCTGGCCAACTCCCCGGCCTACAACAGCTACACGGTGTGTCGGTACGGTGAAACGGCCCACGGCTGCGAACGCTGCAACCGTGCCTCCAGCACCTCCTCCATCTTCTCACGCCACGCTTTCCACAGCTGCAGTGGAAACTCCCGCCTCTCCCTCAACACCAGCCGCTTCTCCCTCTGCCGCATCCATGGCTCCCACAGGACAGGCCTCTGGAGGAGCCGCAGCAGCAGCATTGCAGAGCGGGGCTGCCAGGATGAGCAATGTTGCTCCTACTCCAGCCAGCTGGCGATCAATGAGAACCCTCCAACCTACCACGATGCCCGATTCTTCCCTGTCCTGATCGTGCACAGGCCAGAGGGGCACGACAGGCGACATTTCTACGTCAGGCGTTCCTCCTGTCTAGAAACCTCTCTGTGACCGGCCTCCGTGGTTACTTGGCTCCTCTGCTCTGCAACAGGGATTACAGAGGTGCCACCAGTGGGGAGCCTGTAAGCATCCGTCTCTACAGCAGGTCTGCAGGACGAGTTTCAGTTCTTCCCTCTGCCACTGAAAGAGGACACAGAGACTCTGACCAATACCTAACCTCATTTCCAGCATTTTCTCCCCCTCCACCTGGTCTCCCTAGTCTTTCATTCCCCATTCCTCTCACTCACTCCTCACCCTTTTTCTGTTCCTTGACTCCCTGCCTCTCCTCCCATCCCACCCTCATTCTTTTTTTATATTTCAGTCACAGCATTTGACTGTTGTGGCTGCTGGAGGATTTTAAATGCTTGTGCTTTGCCAGTACATTTGCCCTCCTGGATGCTTTGCAAGGTAAGAAGCTCAGATAAAGCAAGGCATAAGGCATGCAGCCAGCCTGAGTAGAGTCAGAAGGAAAATTCAGATCTGCAGGCGCTGAGTCACCTCCTGCAAACCCTAAACTAGGTCCCTTTTTTTTTTATTTTATTTTCCCCAATCTTTTTTTCCTCTTCTTCTTTCATTCCTTCTCTCCTTTGTTCATGTTCTCCTCCTCTCCCTTTACGCTCATGTTCCCTTTTTTTCAGTTCTCTCACTTGTGCATTCCAGTTTTTCTGGGGTTTTGCCAGTGAGGATACCTTTCAGGGTGTGATTGCCTTCCATTGGGCAAAAGTAAGGTATTCATGGCACAAATGTCACTGACTGCTCACACAGCCACAAATGAGACTCCTGAGAAGTGCTGAGGACTTTCTTTCAGGAGCAGTGACATACACCGATACAGCAAAATGCCCTTAGCTCACCTTGCCCTGCCTGGTCTGCAGCAGACACGCTGCTGCGTTTCCAGCTGTAGTTAACCTTGTCCAGCTCCACCCTTGATAGCAATCGTTGAGAGCCATAATGCAGATTAGTGCCCTGTTAATGCCACTATTTTTAGGACTGTAGGCCTGGTTTGTGGTTGTTTCATTCCTTCGACTTGAGCACAGCAGCACAGACTTGACGAGGGGAGAGGGGCTGGAGAGGGAAGGTAACTATGGTATTAACCCTCCCACAGAGAGTCTGGAACTCTTAGGAAGCTCATCCACCCACAGAGTCTATTACAGCAGTTGTAGGACTGCTCTACATTATCTTTCAGCTGTGTACCCTGGGGAGGGCTTTTGGTTTGTAGCCCACTCCACCTTCCCAGGCAAGATGTGGTGCCACCCCAGCCCTAGGCAGGGAGCACAGCTGGGAGCCAGCCCCACTGGCCACTCCTGCTGGGGCTCCAGACTCTTCCTGTAAGGCTTCCCCTGGAGCAGGTGTAGCACCTTCCAGAATCAGTCCCAGCCTCACCAAATCCAGAAGGTGTCTGGCGCTGACAGAGCATGTCACTGCACTCTGGGCTATGGGCTCTGCCACCCTGGCCTGGCCCCCTCCAAGAGCCAGGGGCTGGTCCAAGAAGCTTGTGACCACACTGAGGACCCACCAGGGACCTTGTGCCTGCCAAACCTCCGCCCCACGAGGGATGGTTGCATGCTGAGCAAGCTCCATACCATTTTGTCACGTGGCTGGTGGAGGTGATTATCCACTCTGACTCACAGTTGAATGCAATATGATCGCAATACATATGATCACTTTCAAAAACAAAGTGTTGTCTCACCCTACCGTACAAGTAGGTAAGAAACTGAGCCCCCAGAGGGGCTGGCAACAAGTGCTTCCTCCCAAATCCATCTTGTGTGTATCAACAAGTAATATGAAATTTGTAAAGTCATATTAGTATATGTAGGTTGTATGTATCTCTGCATACTTATATGGTGATTTCTTATGGCATTGACTGTTGCACCATGTTAAATACATTTTGGTTTTGTTTGATGACTCTGTTTTGATGTGCTGTGTTTACTTCAACTCCAGAAATGGAAACATTGACAATACCTGGCTAACCTTCTGCAAATGATGGCACCATCAGAAAGGTTTTTAAAATTCTTATGAGCGATCTTTTTTAGTGTAAATACTTCATGTGTGATTTATGTGACATTTTCATTCTGACAGCTTGGCATTTATCACAAAAGATAGATAGCACATATGATGTGTTAGTTTGTCACCTCTAAAAAAATTAACCACCCCAGACATGCGGAGGAACAATGTTTGGGCTTGGGGTAATGGTTAAGATTGGGCTGGGACAAAACTGGATAACCTGGAAACTTAGAGAAAAATCCAAATTTAGATCTCCCATACAGTGACCCAGTCCTAGTCTCCCATCTACACCATGCCACCTGCCACACCCAGGCAGAGTTGGGAGACTTCGGGAGCTAGGAAAGGATCAGGCCTGAAGTCAGAGCTCAGACTCATACCTGATATCCTTGTATTCTGAAGACAAAGTAAATGCAAGTCTTTAATATGGTTCCCTGTCCTCTTTATCACACAGAAAGTTAAAACCAACACATATGAAAATGTAAGAGCTGGAGTAGGCTGAAACAGAGAGGCTGGAATATTTCAACAAGGTTGCTTACTGAAGAAGATGGTAGAGAGGAAGACAAGAAAGGAGAAGGGAAGAGATGGTAGAATAATATAAATTAAAAGAGACCAGAGTTCAGCTGTAGCTAAGATAATTCCCAAATGAGCAGCATAACTCAGTTACAGTAAGCTTAGCCCAGACACAGGCAGGATGAGTTTCAGCCTTCTTGTGAGCTGCTGCTGCTGCAGCCACACGTGGCTTTAAATACCATACCCAAGGTCTTGGGATGGCCAGTTTTGTCACACATGTATTCCAAGACAGAGTTATATTTGGGTCCTCAGAAGTGGCCACGTTAAACACTATTATTATCTGACATGAACAATCCATTATGATGGGTTGGGCAGAGAATGGAGACAGTTTATTCCCAGTTTAATCCTTTTCAGTGACCTGAAAAGCCACTGTATTATCCAGTAGCTCTCAAACTGTGTCCTTGGCAAGGTTTGGAAAGTCCTCAGAGTTTCTGTTTTCTCAGTCACTGTGTTCTGGCCCAACTTTGGGGCATTAATTTGAGAAGCCACCCCTAAACTGCAAAAGCCCTCACACACATGGAGCTTCCTCCTGTCACTTGCTGTAGCCTCTGATGGTGACTGAAAAGCTGGGACCATTTCTTGTTCTGGCCTGGGACTACATATGCTGGCTTCAGTAGATGTCCCACTCAGGAAGTACTTGAATAACCATCCTGGGTCTCCTACACTGTAAAGCAGAGCTACTCCTGTGTTCCTGCAACCCTTGAATGCCACTTCATCCTTGCTCTTGCCATTGCCACAGCTTCCCCATGCAGGATGAGGGATCTGCCCCCTAGCAATGGAGGGGTTAATGCTGCTTTTCAAATCCCAACTCAGAGGATGGAGAGGACAAGTTCTTGAATCCCAGTGCAAATGAAGCAGCTCTGTGGAAAACACCTTGTACAAAACACAGGGGTTTTGTATCCAATTGCAGACTGACTACTTTGACAGTAGAGCAGTGGCATGTGTCAGCACCTTTTGTTGAACTTTTAGGGCTATGGCTTCTCATGTGGAAATATGTGGTTTGGGCTGCTTTCTCACTGGGATAACCTGTCCCAGATGTTCTGTTGGGTCTCAGTAGTTAGAAGAGGCTGAACAGTAGAGGAAGGTGAGGAAGTCCAGCAAATACTTCTCTTTCTTCCACCTTCTCTCTTTCCTCTCACTCTCTTTTGTCCTTTCTTCTCTTTTCCTTCATCTTCAGAAGTCTCCCCGCACTGGGCATTCACCTCTGGATTATTGTATAGCTCTTCAGGTATTTTCTGGAATATATCTACATTTCCCAGCAAGTCTGGTGAGATGTGGCAACACACTGTTGCAGCAGAAGGAAGGAAAGAATGTAATCCAGAGAGCCAACAGCTGTGTCCTGTGTGTGTGAACAGTGAGCACTGTCACTGATGTTACAGTCTGAAGAATAAAGCCATGGGGCTTAATTCAGTGCCACAAGAGGCCAAGAGAGTTTATTTATCTTCGGCTCCTAAAAACATTGGAGATTCACCAGTTCCTTTGATTTTTGCATGGTAATATTGCACTCCTCTGTAAGTTTTCCCACTGCAGTTTGCATTCCAACTGGCAATGTGTGCAGGATATCAGCCCAATTTTCATATGGCTCTTCCTGCCTATCACTGTTAACACAAAGCCCTTCTCAGAAGAGTTGAAGTCAAATCCCCCAATGGGGAAAATTCTTCTTGGTCTACTGCTTCCATCAAAACTTTGCTCTCTTACACCAGCCCAGAATCTGGCCTGTGCCGTACTACAACTGGAGCACTTTCTGAGCCCAAGAGTCCAGTGCAGTGTAAGCCTCTTTAATTGTAAGGCTGGAAGAAATCCTTAGAAGGAAAACACTATAGAAACATGCCATTATTCTAGTGGCCATTATTTTTTCTCATGAGACAACTAAAATCTGCAAAAGTAGCTACCTTGCGGAGGGTGCTATTGCCGTAAGTGAAGAAGCACCACCGTGGATGGATACATGGGGGAGAGACAGAAGTGACAGCAGGTGTGCATGAAGCTTTTAGCAAGCACCAGCAAAGAACCTCTCAGCTCAAGAGCTGTAGTGATCCCGGCGATTTCCCATCCCCAAGAACAACTAGACTTCCTACAAGCACTCGAATGGATGGCTTTGTCAGTATCTCCACCCAGCTACCTCATTGCAGCAGGAGGCACTGAGGAGGGAGTGACATTTCCATTCCAGTAATGAAATCTTCTTGGCATTGCTCCAGTTCCTTAGGAATTCCTATCAGAAATGCAAATGACTTGGGGGGGAGTGAAGATTAGAGTTTGGAATGGAATTATATGAGGTTGTGCCTCAGTTTCTCCTCCATCCCCCTCCTGGGGATAATACAGTTTCCCTGGACTCCTCCGTTTAGCCAGGTTTCCAGAGTGTTGCAGGAGCTGCTGGGCAAGTGCTGCACACTGATGGTTGTGGCAGAGCTAAAAGCTGCATCGTGTTGTAACGATATTGCTCCTTATGGCGCCTTTCAACCCAGATTCTCACCGTAACTCCTACGAAAAGGCAGCGCCAGATTTTGTAAAAAACTGTTTGTAAGAGACTTTTTTCACACCGTGCTAGTAACCCTGTAGCAGCAGAGATCTCCCTCCTAAGCTCTCTCCCTACTTTTCCGCTAGAGGAAAAATGGTTAAAGCCGAGCCGATCCTGCTTGAAGGACACGGGTGGATCTCCTCACCTTGCCGGTGCTCCTCCACAGCTCAGATGCTGGGATGGGGTGACAGGCAACCCCGGAGCCGGGGGCCGAACGGTGAGGAGAGTGTGGCCGAAGAAAGCAGCTGGAGAGGGCCGGCTGAGGGAGATGGGGCCGGGGGTGCTGTGTGCATGAGGGGGGTTCTGCTCATCCCGGCAGAGCCTCGGCTTGCGGGGGCTGAGTCCCGGTGGTGGCCCCGAATCCTCCTCCCCTGGGGGGCCTGGATGTTGCACAGGGGCTCCAGAGGGGCCAGGCTGGCCTCTGCTCCCACATGTAGGGAGGCGGATAACCAGTGCCCCGGCAGCTCCCGCGGATGTGGGTCACCCGCTCCCGGCCCTCTGGAAACCAGGCCGCCCGGCAGAGCAGCCCTCTGGGGGCGCCTCCTCCAGACACCTC